>CM030189.1:1819510-1949510 GCA_017639675.1 Aplochiton taeniatus
ACTCTCTCTCGCCTGCCTGCCTGCCTGCCTGCCTGCCTGCCTGCCTGCCTGCCTGCCTGCCTGCCTGCCTGCCTGCCTGCCTGCCTGCCTGCCTGCCTGCCTGCCTGCCTGCCTGCCTGCCTGCCTGCCTGCCTGCCTGCCTGCCTGCCTGCCTGCCTGCCTGCCTGCCTGCCTGCCTGCCTGCCTGCCTGCCTGCCTGCCTGCCTGCCTGCCTGCCTGCCTGCCTGCCTGCCTGCCTGCCTGCCTGCCTGCCTGCCTGCCTGCCTGCCTGCCTGCCTGCCTGCCTGCCTGCCTGCCTGCCTGCCTGCCTGCCTGCCTGCCTGCCTGCCTGCCTGCCTGCCTGCCTGCCTGCCTGCCTGCCTGCCTGCCTGCCTGCCTGCCTGCCTGCCTGCCTGCCTGCCTGCCTGCCTGCCTGCCTGCCTGCCTGCCTGCCTGCCTGCCTGCCTGCCTGCCTGCCTGCCTGCCTGCCTGCCTGCCTGCCTGCCTGCCTGCCTGCCTGCCTGCCTGCCTGCCTGCCTGCCTGCCTGCCGTACTGCCGTACTGCCGTACTGCCGTACTGCCGTACTGCCGTACTGCCGTACTGCCGTACTGCCGTACTGCCGTACACTTATTGAAATAACAGCTCTGTAATAAAATAAAATTTTAAATATATCAAAGGTAGAATTAATAACTCGTAGCCTTCCAGTCGTAGCTATGATTCAAAGCTCTCGTGGTGAACACAGAAAGGCCTCCTGGGCATTGAACAGTGACTAACCCTGAACCCCCCTGCCACCGTATTTAAACTGAAATGACTTTAATACTTACTGACAAACATACACAAATATGACTACTTAAGAATTCATAGAGCATCGTTTAGGAAACCAGAAAACTGCACAGGCCACATTAATATTGGATAAATAGAGCTGTGTGAAGGGCTAGGAAATAGTTTGAACGGACCAGAGAATAAATCAACCAAGAAGACCAACAAAGAAGTAACAACTCGTACCTCAGTGTTGGACATTTTTTCAGAGGATTTATAATCCTGAAAGGGAGACACAAACGCCTCAGGCACATGCTTTCATCCCTTCTATTGTTTAAAAAAAAATAAATAAATAAAAAATAAAATAAAATATGCACTCTTCATGAAGCTTCAGCTAAAGTTCAGAAGGATAAATTAAAGATTAAAAGGGAACTTGTTGTATGAAATATGCTATACAAATAAAAAAAGATTATTATTATAACTCGAAGTCTTTGCGCTGCTGACGTGAGTTGTCCCCCTGCGCATGCTTACACACACCAATCACACAGGCACACCTGTTCCAAGGTGTCACCACAGTGTTGTCCGGGGTTACGGCAGGGAGCTTTAAAATAAATAGCAGATCCAACCATGCCAAACTGAATTGTGTTCACATGAAGGATTATTACAACGGATGAGTGGAAACCTAGGCAACAGCCGTAAAGAAGAAGAAGAAACTGATCCTGAACCGCCTCGGACCCATTCTAGAACTATGGGAAGGCTCCAGAACCCTGAGAAATTTCCCACACCCCCCCCCCCCCCCCACACACACACACACACACACACACACACACACACACATTTACACCTACCTTTGACCTGCTGCTGGTGCTGCTGGTGCTGGTGCTGCTGTGATGCCGAGGGCCTCTCCTCCAGAGGCAGAGACTGGGTCTGGCCCCCCAGGTTCTGGGTCTGGCCCCCCAGGTTGTGGGTCTGGGCGGGTCTGGGTCGGACCAGGTTCCCCTCGCTGCCGGCCCTCATCAGCCTCTCGCCGACCCGCAGCATGCAGGAGCGGCTGCCTTGCTGGTCCTTCCTGAGGCCGGCGCTGGGTTTGGACCCGGCCGAGCTGGGCCGACCCAGACGAGACGACTTGGACATGAGAGCGGACGCCAAGTGGTCCAGGATGATGGGGGAGCCACACACACACACACACACACACACACACACACACACACACACAGACAGACAGACACACACACACGTGCAGCCTACTTTCTGGTTTCTCCGAGCGTGAAAGCCAACTCCGGACACTCCGTCTAGACGCCTGTCAAGTTGGAGTTTGTTTGCTTCTGCGTTGCTCCCGATCGCGTTTCCCTTCACGAACAGAGGACTGCACAGCCAGCCTCTCCTCCTCTCTCTCTCTCGGGGTGTTCTCCTCGGTAAAGGACTCGTGAACCGGACAGACAGACTAACGCACGGCCCCTCTAAGGCTGCCCTTCCTCGGTGAGTCTGTCAGAGAGCCGGGGTGACAGCGCTGTGGTCTGAGTGCCGCTGCATCGGCGGAGGCTGCCCTTCCTCTCGCTCTCTAGCTCTCGCTCTCGCTCTCTCTCTCTCTCTCTCTCTCTCTCTCTCTCTCTCTGTGTCTCGCTCTCTCTCTCTCTCTCTCTGTGTCTCGCTCTCTCTCTCTCTGTGTCTCGCTCTCTCTCTCCGTCTCTCTCTCGCTCCACCGGTTCCCTCCCTCCTTCTCTCTCCTCCCTTTCTCTATCCCTCTCGCTTGAAATTTCTCCTTCTCTCCTCCCTCCCTCCCTCCCTCCCTCCCTTTCCAGCTGACGTGTCGGGGGCACAGCTGGAAGAGGGTTCCAGTGTTGTCGAGTCAGTAGTCCCGGGTCACCATGCTGACTACATTACCCAGCCTACCCTACGTCCTCGTATAGAAGGCGGCGGAGGGGGGTCTGGGGTGTGAAGTTTAGCCCTGCAGCTTTGTCTCCACCATAGAAACAGACATACGTATGTCTATATCTTTATACAGGGTCAACTGACTGAGACTACATCTCTTTTGCAGCAGTGGTCTCTTTACAAGACAGGTACTAAAAATAAAATAAAATAAAACAAAATGTAGTCAAGAAAAACATTTCAACTCAACATCTAATACCAATGTGTTAGGATCCAATAGAGTGCACACAGCACCAGAGGGGCTCAACACATGATGCTCCCTATGTGCCAAACGCAGTTATCTGGAACTAGGACGGACATATAGGACACGTCGCTTTAGTAATGGGCCTGTGTCCTTGGCATATCGTGGACACATACTGACGGACCTGTGAGGGACAGGCCGTAACCTTTGGAGCAGAAAACAACCTCTTACTAGAATGAGCATTAATGCAGTGTCTCAACAGACCATCGCCACTCCCCATCTCCCTCACAGACAGACAGACAGACAGACAGACAGACAGACAGACAGACAGACAGACAGACAGACAGACAGACAGACAGACAGACACACACACACACACACACACACACACACACACACACACGCACGCAAGGTTACAGGCGCTACAAGGACACATCATGTAGAATCTGTCACATTCGGAAAAAGAGGAAACACATTTTACTAGAACGGACATACTCTATGTACTCTAAGACCTTCTCGAAAGCTCTGTACATTGTCTAAACAACGTAACTCTATATTCTCTGAACGGACATATCTGCTTCTATAGAGTGTCTGTTCTGGCCTGAGTAATTCTATATCCTCTAACCATGTACACTATGCATCCCTACATTTAAAGCTATAGTGTGTCTGTTCTAGCCTGAGTAATTCTATATCATCTAACCATGTACACTATGCATACCTCCATCTATAGCTATAGTGTTTCTGTTCTAGCCTGAGTAATTCTATATTCTAAAACCATGTACACACTATGCATACCTAAATCTATAGCTATAGTGTCTGTTCTAGCCTGAGCAACTCTATATTCTCTGACCATGCACACTATGCATACTTACATTTAAAGCTATAGTGTGTCTGTTCTACTATGTGTTTATGTTTCAGTCATTGTATTTCCGCAATCCCGGTCCCCTTCCAGTTTAACAGAGTGAGTTGTGTGTTTCTATAGTAACAGTCGTCTTAGAGTTGACGTTTAAACAGAGTGAGTTGTGTGTTTCTATAGTAACAGTCGTCTTAGAGTTGACAGTTTAAACAGAGTGAGCTGTGTGTTTCTATAGTAACAGTCCTCTTAGAGTTAACAATTTAAACACAGTGAGCTGTGTGTTTCTATAGCAACAGTCGTCTTAGAGTTGACAGTTTAAACACAGTGTTAAACACAGTGAGCTGTGTGTTTCTGTAGACAGTCCTCTCAGAGTTAACTGACCTCTTTCCATCACATACTATAAAGGGTGTGTAGACGTGCCCTTCTCCCTCTCTCTTTTTATCACAGAGCTTTTCATTTTCACTAAATCAAATCAAATCTAAATCTGTCTTTCTTTGGGATTCCTGTGTTACACTTTGTCTTTCATTCCAAAGGAAAGTAAAAAGGGTTCAAATATCTACAGTGAGGTTAAACTCCAAATACCAAACATTTGCATGTACCAATGTACTCCGTCATTTTGGTTCATCTTCAGCTCAGTCCTCACATAAGATGTAATGGCATCCTTTAATGCGTGGATTTGATCAGGATAGTGAGTGAGTGTCCTTTATAGGGAATGTGATGATGACAACATTTATGTGATGAGGGGGCTAATAGGAAGGAAGTTGACGATGACAAATCTATCTAGCTAGCTCTCTATCGCTATCTTACTGAAGACAAACATCTGTCTAATATCAAACTGTTCCCCTCATAGGCATACAATAAAAAGTTAGCGACCTAACTGTGAGTCACGCTTGAAGAGCTTTGGGTTAAAACGGTGTATTAAGTGTATTAATAATATCATATATTCTAAAGTAAAATATATTGTGTGGCTTGATTCTTTTCTGTAGACACACCCCACCAGAGCGCTTTACATTTCAGATTTACTCAGATCTCAATCACCAGAGCTATTATGTCCAGGTAATCACAGAATAATTCTGATTGGCCAGGAAGTATTAAAAAACAAACCGAAGTGCATAGCGTTTTAAAGTGTTCACAATGTACACTACAAATAATGTGAGACACATCCTCTTGAGCCTGAAAAGAACCCACCTCCATAACAAACAACCCCCCCCCCACACCCCCCCCCCCCCCTCCCACACACACACACACACACACCCAACACACGGTCACAACGTTCATGCTGTCATGAGTCTCTGAAGGCCTAAAATGAAATGGCTTTAATAGGGGGACAAGGTTATTTTCAGCTACACTAAAAAATCTGCCTCCATCTTTCTCTTGTGTTGTGTTAGAGTGTGTGTGTGTGTGTGTGTGTGTGTGTGTGTGTGTGTGTGTGTGTATGTGTGTGTGTGTGTGTGTGTGTGTGTAACCTGGTTTTGGCCGTTCATGGCCAAGGGGGTTTCCCTGGCCTGGAGAAATAGGCTAGGAGAAAAAGAGAGAGAGAGAGGATAGGCGAGAGAAAGAGAGAGAGAGAGAGAGAGAGAGAGAGAGAGAGAGAGAGAGAGAGAGAGAGAGAGAGAGAGAGAGAGAGAGAGAGAGAGAGAGAGAGAGAGAGAGAGAGAGAGAGAGAGATGCTTGAGGGGGAATTGAACCTGGCACAGGGTGATGATATCACAGACTTGAACAGAAGAAATAAACATCTGAAATGGCTCTGCTTTCAGTACAATCTAGAGCTTCTTGGAGGGGAGGGGAGGGTACGGTACACACACACACACACACACAAACTGCGCAAGCACACACACTTGCACACGCACAACATGCCGACACACTCACACACACGACATGCAGACACAAACACAGATTACAGAGACAAATTAAGGCACGCATGCAGGAAGGAAGCATTGACCTGGAGGCAGCATGGGGTCGGCCAATGTGACGAGGTTAAATGCTTTGCTCAAAGGCACAGTGTCCGAGCCGATTCACTCTCCTTCAAACAGGGAATCCGCCCCCAACCAAACACTTTGAGAAAAGAGTTCCAATCGACGTCATAAACCCAGGACCTGTTCGCGAAACCCATCCCCAACTCTTTTGATTTACTGAGTTTGAAACGGCCCTATATCCTTCGCGACGTTTCCGGTAACGGCCGTGATTCCTGAGGCGGGTTTGTGGGGTTGGGGTGCAGTCTGTACTGTACTGTCTGGGCGGGGGAACGGACGGTGAGGCGGACGGCACCATCATGGTGAAGAGGTCATACAGGTAGTCCTAGAGAGGGACCAGAGAGGGGGATATGGCTGAGGTGCGCTGTGAGGTCAATCGTAGGGGAGTGTGAGGTACACAACACCGCTGTGTGGAGGAGGTTGAGGTGTGGTACGAAGCAGATCGCCACATTGAGAGGCCCAGTCAGAGGAGTGGAGAGTACGAGAAGGTGTGTAGGATTGAAGGACAGAGAGGTAGGAGGCGCCCAGTCTGAGTAGAGATTCGTGAGGGAGAAGCAGTATTTTGATAAGGTGCAAAACTTTATGGGGAGCCAATGCAGGTGAAAGAGAGTGGGTGTGATATGCTGCCATGTCAGACTTAGAGAATATTCACAAATACTGCATGTATCATGTCAACAGTTCTCTTGCAAGAGAGTGGTGTCAATCAGACTGTTGCTCTTAACACTGAGGCCCTCTTGTGGTCTTGGTTTGAAACTGCATTAAACGTCCGTTGTCAACAGATGATGAACGTGCATGGATGGACGCACGCGCGCACGCACACACACACACACACACACACACACACACACACACACACACACACACACACACACACACACACACACACACACACACACACACACACACACACACACACACATAAAGATCCACTCCCTCACCCCAAGTGATGGCCAGGCTTTAGGTCCGCTCCACCGCAAACAAAGATTGTAATGTCAGAAGGACACCATTCAGCCCAAAACATGCTTCTATCACTTCCTGTTTCTGGCAAACCGTCTTTGTGCTGTGGGGGTGGGGAGGATGGAGGGCAGCCAATTCCAGCGTTGTTATGTTTTTTAATACACAGACGGGGGCCCAAAGAGCATGATGGGAGATCCCAAGGGGGTTTAAAAATGCAGACTCAGGGTGCTGTTAATAAATACCCCGCAGGCATCTGTCACCCCCCCACCCCTCTCCACCAACCAGCCCCCCCCCCACCCCCCACCCTTTACCCTCTTCCCTTCCTTCTACCAATCCCCCCCCCCCGCACTACACCCTCTGCCTTCCTCACTCCTTTCTAACAACCACCCCCGTCTCCCTATTCCTTCGTCAGACCCCCCCCCCCCCCCCTCTCCATCTCTGTGCAGTTCCTCTACCTGCCCCCCCCCACCCCCACCCAACCCAACCCCTTCTACCCTCCCCATCTCTTCCTCAGAAAAACTGACAGGATGACTTGTCTGGTCTGATGTTCGTCTGTTTAATCTGTCCTCTGTGAGTGAGGCTTCGAGGGATTTCCCAATTACACAGACAGATGATATACCGCACAGCGTCACTTTGTTAGATGATCAATGGAAAAGTTGAACAGATTTACCGTTTCCAGATCAATAACGGCTTTAAATAATTGTCTGTATTAATTTGAAAAAAAATGATATGCCCTGCAATCAGGATTCAATTAAATTCTGTCTCTGTTCATGAATAAACATCGTGAACATGCTTTTATTTTTTTGCAGCTTAAGCCTGTAAGCCCTCCAGCTATGTGTTACATCAACAGATTTTTGGAATAATTGGCAAAGCACCCACATCTGTCTATCTTTGTTGATTAAAAAAGGCTTTCCTGACCTGGTTTCAACAGTGTTTCCTATTAAAAAAACACATCAACACCACCATATTGGGCTGCCATACCAACATCATGGAAATATGATGGGATTACCATCTCGTAAATGGATTGGATCATACAAAGACATTGTAACGTTAGACAAAAGACAGGGCAATGTTGGTCGACTGTTAGTCTAACAAGGCCTAATAAATGTTATAATCATCCTGAACTTATGAATGACCTGTAGATCAAAACGATGTCCTGTGTTGACATGATAGTATTCCATTTAATTATTTTACGCTGGGAAACCTTCACAAACACTAGTTGGATAATAATTCTAAAGAGTTGATGCTAACCATGCAGCTAACACTAGAGGGAGACACAGGAATCCTAACTAGTGAGATCACTGACGTTCCTAATCTAGGAACCTAATCTAGGAACCAAATGATTTAACTATGTTTCCTTCAGGACGGTGAATAAAGTGAGGGAAGGTCAGATATCCCTCCTCCACTGTTACGGTTGTGTAACGGCAGATATTTTGAGTTGCCTATCGAATAAAGATCTCTTTCTCTTTCTTACTTATCAATGCAAGCGTAACACAGACAATTTGCAAGTTCAAATGCAAAGGCAATTCATTGTATCCATCCAGTGTGTTTTCCTGTATATCTGCTTGTGTATCAAACAGTAAAAACAAGTTGGGAAGAAGACGACAAGAACCACAACTACAACAACTAGAAACTACAACTACCACAACTACAACAACTAGAAACTACAACTACCACAACTACAACAACTAGAAACTACAACTACCACAACAACAACAACTAGAAACTACAACTACCACAACTACAACAACTAGAAACTACAACTACCACAACAACAACGATTAGAAACTACAACTACCACAACAACAACTAGAAACTACAACTACCACAACAACAATGATTAGAAACTACAACTACCACAACAACAACTAGAAACTACAAAAAGAAACTGGCTTTTCTGTGGCCTGGCATTAACAAAATAAAGGATTTGTCATCATGCGATGGTACCAGGTCTTCTGGCCGCGGCTAGTTCAGTCTGCTTCTGTCCTGCTGTGAAACTAGCCTTAGCTTGGACGAGACAATGGAGCAGAATCAAACCAATTAAGGTCAACGCAGACAAACTCACTCCTCCTCCCTAACGACTCTATTGGAGTCTCCGTGCCAACGGCGAGTTCATGACACTGTTGCATTGTGGGTTATGTTGTGTTGAGGCATTCCAATCACTGGATCAGATCCTTGCGGTGAGCTCGCCCCACTAAGTAACATGGGCTGCTCCTTAGACATAGGCGTTATGTTAGTACTTGGTGGCTTTTTCTAAACACAAATACTTGGGACTACAACATCCATCTACAGCAGGATAATGTCTAGGAAGTATTTACTTAAACGCGAGGTCTTAAACATGCTTTTAAGTCTGTCTGTCTGTCCCTGTCCCTCTCCCTCTCCCTCTCCCTCTCTCTCTCTCTCTCTCTCTCTCTCTCTCTCTCTCTCTCTCTCTCTCTCTCTCTCTCTCTCTCTCTCTCTCTCTCTCTCTCTCTCTCTCTCTCTGTCTCTCTCTCTCTCTCTCTCTCTCTCTCTCCCTCTCTTCCCCCTCCCTCTCTCTCTCTCTCTCTGTCTGTCTCTCTCTCTCTCTCTGTCTGTCTCCGTCTCTTCCCCCTCCCTCTTCCCCCTCCCTCTCTCTCTCTCTCCCTGTCTGTCTGTCTGTCTGTCTGTCTGTCTGTCTGTCTGTCTGTCTGTCTCCCTCTCTTCCCCCTCCCTCTCTCTCTCCCTCTGCACTGACCTCCCCATTGTCCCTGCCTACAGATGGCCCCATTGTTCTAGACCAGTGTGCTCTGAAAGCTCTGTGATCTCCACCGGCACGTTAGGGACAGAACGAGAGCTGAGAGGTCCTGCAGGACCATGGCAATGTGAGCTAGGGGAGACCCTCAAGACGGCCAACCCAGAGTAGCAAACCAGTCTGTTGCCAGGGGCGACGACATTAACACCCGTTGCTGCTGTCGTTTCATGGGTCCTTGTTTGATATGCTAGAAAAGACACCACTAATTGCCACTGGGGACATCTAAATTCAATAGGCATGTTGGTATTCGTTTTATGGACACAGACTTTCCAAGCAGGTAGCGAGGGGGGGGGGGGGTAGTTTTCGGGGGCAGTTCTTTATTTGCGTCTCACTTGATTGACAGAGGTCCGACCCATCAACTAACTTGCTTCCAATCACGACGGATTTTATCAGTCATTTTACATAATTCCTCCCCCTTTCGACCGTTTAGTGAGATTGTTTGTTGAGTTGAGTGACAGAGGGAGTGTCAATGAGGACGTTTACTTAATCTGTACTCCATGGAAGCTAATAATAGAAATGGAGTCAGCAAAAGAAATGGTCCCAAAGTCAGTACAAACTAGAAAGATCAAGGAATTTCTTTTTTTTGTACGCCTGCAGCAAAAACGAGCAAGTCTGCGGTCAATCAAACGATGGCAGTTCACTCCAGCACAGGGGCAGTGCAAGTCCCATTCCAGCCATCGCCACAACCCTATACAGTATGCAGGTGGGATTGTATTTACCATTAGCTTCCAGCAATGTCAGCCGACCCCTCCTCCTCTCCTCTCATCTCCTTCTGTCCTCTTCTCCTATGCCTGCCTTTTCTTGTTCTGTTCTGCTCTCTGAGGGAGAAAAAAGAGAGAAGGAGAGAGAGAGAGAGAGAGAGAGAGAGAGAGAGAGAGAGACAGACAGAGGGGGGATTAGTCTCACATCTAAAAAGCAGACAAGCAAAACAATATCATCCTCATCATCCTCATCACCCTCATCATCATGCAGTGACTTGTCCATTTGGTAGCAGACAGACAGAGAGAGAGAGAGAGAGAGAGAGGGAGAACAACAGATTGAGAGAGATTGAGAAAGAGAGAGAGAGAGAGAGAGCATAGGGGATTAGTCGCATAACAAAAAAAAAGACAAGCTAAACAATAACATCATCATCAGGCAATGACTTGTTAATTTGGTAGCAGAGAGAGAGAGCGACAGAGAGAGAAAGCGGGAGAGAGAGAGAGAGAGAGAGAGAGAGAGAGAGAGAGAGAGAGAGAGAGAGACAGAGAGACTTAACCGTTGTGATTAATTAGGAGTTCCATCTTGGCGGGCCCTCAGGGCAGACTCTGACAGTACAAGCCATCCTTAAAGGAGAGGAGAGGGGGGGTCACACCAAAAGTCTAGCCTCAGCCTGTCACTGGCTGCCTCTGGACCAATGGGGCTTCAGAGATCCAACCCAGAGAGGAATACACTTCCTGCTTGAAGGATTATGAAACTCAATCAGACTCAGAGATTATAGGCTGTTTAAAACCAACTCTACGGGGGAGGGCAGAGATTAAAAACTCTTTCTAAATGGTTTTGTTGAGTGAAAACAATCAGTTATGTGATTAAGGACTGGCAACAAAATCGCCCACAGATGCAAAAGCGATGGTTTTCCTGGAGAAAACCCCGTGGCTAATCTCAAATCCATTAGATTCAATATGTGGGGATGGTTAGACTGTAATTGGCCCTATTTAACTCATCTCCAATGTACAAAAGGTCAAGCTTTCCAAACCCAAACATTGGAGAATGTGTGAGACATAATTGTCTAATTGATTTAAAGACAGTTTAAAAATCACCAATGCTCATGAGACTAATCTAAATAATAATAACACAAAAAATAATTAAATGACACAAAGTTTGGATGAATGAAAACAGCAAACGTAATTCAACTAACCGAACTGATTAATTAAACTTCAGCACAGACACAAACAATAGTATTTACATTTTGGTTTGATAACATGTTTGAAAACTACAAACTGTGCAGTGTGTGTGTGTGAGTGTGTATGTGTGTGCGTGTGTGTGTGTGTGTGGGGGGGGGGGGGGGGGGGGGGGGCGTCAGCCTGTCGCTATAGCAACTCAACCACAGTGTAATACTGGCAAGACTGACAGTGACTAGGAACTGATTTATTTTACAAACGTTATGGTATAAACGAGTATGAAAACATTATGACCACTAACAACGAAAGTATATCTGCACAGGAGGAAGAGGAGGAGGTTTCTTCTAAAGAAATCGAAGACACTTTCAGGCAACTTTATATGTAGCTTGGTCAAGCAACATTCAACATGCTATCTCTGTCCTGATCCTGACAAACTTTAAACGTAACGTTAGCTAAAGTTAGCAACCTAGCAAACATAATTCCGTTTTGAAAAGTATCGCGGATTGCTAGCTGATATAGGGGTTTGATAAATCAAGGAAGGACGGGTATGCAACGTTTTTGTTTTTTGATCATCCTAATGTTACCTTTTCGTTCCTGCAGTGTGCCACTCGACTCCAGACGACAAGGAGGTTTCTTTATGCGAGATATTGGTGTTCAGACGGAAAGGACAGATCTGCTTTCCATCAAACAACTGTCAAAAAATGCCACTGCACTAAGAGAGGTAACGACTGGTACACCTGAGTGTAAGCGGCTTCCCCTCCAAGGACTAAAACCATAACCATAAATGTTTTTTTCAAAGGGACAACTAGGCTATTATTAATCCACTCCATAGTTTATATTCAATGTTTATAAACACTGCCTGCCATTTTTGTTGACCCAGGTCTAGGCTAGTCCTGCACTGCATTCTGGTAGATGAGTCCATCGGAGGCTTGATCGAAGAAAAACGAAATTTTAAATATTTTTTATTGTATTTTTTGCATTAAGTCTAATTTAAGAAATGGTTCATAGTCAAATACAAAATAATTTTGATTGGGGACAAATTAGAATAGGTCTGCATTGCAGAAATCATGCTAATAAAAAAAATGGTGTGGACATTTCATTCCTTACCTCAGAATTAGACTGCAAATTATAGCGCATGCAAGGTAGAGTGAAAAGTAAACGTTATGTAACTTTAAAGCCAATATTAGAAAATGGAAATGACTCATGCCTTGAGTGACAAAGTGAATGTGCATTCCACTTGATTTGCTCGCCGACTCAATTCACTGATGGTTCCCTCTTTCATCTCATTAGCTAGAAATTCCTATGTTGAGCTCTAAAATGCATGGGGGCCCTACACGAGGGCTGGTGCCCCACTGAGGGGGCATATGGTGGCTTTGTGACCAGGAAGAAACTCTACGCTGGGAGCACCAATCACTGTTCTCGCCTGCGGAGTTAAACAAATTGATTGGCAGGCTAGTTGCTTCCTACTGGAGTTGGGGGCCCCCTATTTGCCATCCTGATTGAAAGTGAACAGACTGAAGAAACACTCTGGAAAACCTTTTGCTTTTTGGTCTGCAGTCTGTTTTCACAGGCCTAAGTGGCAGACCCTGAAAAGTTCAATATCTGAAGTGCCTCGACTACTGCTGACTTATCATTTCAACATCCACTAATAGCTGGATGTTACGAGGGATAGATGTACTGCCGGCTGGTCTTCAGGCGGCACACTGGGTTTTTGTGGGGATGCTAACTTTGCAGCACGTACTTTTCCCTCACAGCTCCAGCACAGGGAGATCAGGGCAAAACACGCTGGCTGAGTGGGTAGTGCTCTTGCCTCACAGTAAGAAGGCCCTGGGTTCGAACCTGTGTTTGTGTGGGTTTCCTCGGGTGCTCTGATTTTCTCCCACCATCAAAAAGACATGTTTATGGTTGTTACTCCTGTCAGTCGCCTGACCAAGGTACTGGCATAGAACTGGAGTTGGTTCCTGCGGCTGGTCACTGCTCCTAGTTGTAGTATAGCATAGGGTGGGTGAAATGCAGTGAGCAACCCCCCCCCCCCCATGGGATTAATAAAGTCATTATTATTATTATATTCAGGCTTAGTGATGTGTGGTTTAGGCCCACACTACTGGATATTTTTTTCCTTCTCAATACTTGTGTGTGTGTGTCTCTCCCATTAGGAAATGGAGGCCGTCAGAACGGAGTGTTGTCATGATGTTAGATTACCTTTCTTGCGTGGCGGAGTATCGTGTAGTAGTTCAATGATGGTTGGTGTGTGTGTGTGCGTGTGTGTGTGTGTCACCTCTTCATCCACCAGGAAATGGAGGCCGTCAGAACGGAACTGAGTCTGAAGATGAGGTTCGTAGAGGCCCAGTGTGAGACTAAGCTGCAGGAGGAGGCAGAGGGCATCTTCCAGAACTTCCACACCAGCCTGAGAACCGTGGTGGCACTGCACCAAGAGGCAGGTCCAAATACACTAACGTGATGAATGTAGTTCATACTAACAGTCTCAGGTCCAAATACACTAACATAACTTTAATAGACACAGTCTAGTCCAAATACACTAACATGACTTTAATAGATACAGTCTCTAGTCCAAATACACTAACATGACTTTAAAAGACACAGTCTCTAGTCCAAATACACTAACATGACTTTAAAAGACAGTCTCTTGTCCAAATACACTAACATGAACATTACTAGACACAGTCTCTGGTCTAAATACACTAACATGACTATATAGACACAGTCTCTAGTCCAACATGACTTTAGTACATTTTAACAGACTCAGGTCCAAATACACAAAGAACATTTCTTTTAGATGTTTGGTGTTTAAAACGAGAAGAGACAGTCACAAAATGTCTTTAAAATGATTGGTTTTAAAAGACAAGAGGCAGGTCAAAATGCAGACATATGCTCTTTAAATGTGTGGCGTTTAAAAAAATAACAGACAAGAGCCAAAATACGAGTCACATGACTTAAAAAAAACTGCTGTTAAAAGTGTCATTTTTCTACATTATTGAACAGAATGGACATTTATTCAAACATTTTGCTTTTTCCCCAGAAAGTAATAGTTTTGAGGAGGAGTTTCCAACAGCAGTTCCATAACGCCATACAGGTGATCCAAAATAGCTTCAAGGTAGGTTTGTCCTCTCTCTCTCTCTCTCTCTCTCTCTCTCTCTCTCTCTCTCTCTCTCTCTCTCTCTCTCTCTCTATTCCTCTCCCTCCTCTTCTCTTATTCAGTTTATATTTATGTACTAAAACAAAGATGTCCGATGTTTTAACACATCATTTTTCTAATAATTTCTTATGAAAGTCAAAGTATTTCAAGTATTACCCCTTTCTCCTCATCGACCCTTCTCTCTCTTTCTCTTCGCTGGTCTTCCTGTCGTGTGCTAAGCTAAGCTAATACATTTCCCATCCCGTCCCCTCCTTGAAGAGCTACTTGACCAAGCAGTCGACCTACGTTCCGGAGGATAACTCCATCGCCAAGAGAATGAGGGAGCTGCAGAATGAGCTCCAAGACAAGAACTTGACGATCAAGTGTCTGACCGAACAGCTTACGGATTATGAGGACAACGCCCTCAATCAGGTACCATGCTTTACCGTACTGTACCAAACCATACCAAACCATGCTATACCGTACTGTACCAAACCATACCATACCAAACCATGCTATACCGTACTGTACCAAACCATACCAAACCCAACCATGCTATACCGTACTGTACCGTACCAAACCATACCAAACCCAACCATGCTATACCGTACTGTACCAAACCATACCATACCAAACCATGCTATACCGTACTGTACCAAACCATACCAAACCAAACCATGCTATACCGTACTGGACCGTACCAAACCATACCAAACTCAACCATGCTATACCGTACTGTACCGTACCAAACCATACCAAACCCAACCATGCTATACCGTACTGTACCGTACCAAACCATACCAAACCAAACCATGCTATACCGTACTGTACCATACCAAACCAAACCATGCTATACCGTACCGTACCAAACCATACCAAACCAAACCATGCTATACCGTACTGTACCGTACCAAACCAAACCATGCTATACCGTACAGTACCGTACCAAACCATACCAAACCAAACCATGCTATACCGTACTGTACCGTACCAAACCATACCAAACCAAACCATGCTATACCGTACTGTACCGTACCAAACCATACCAAACCAAACCATGCTATACCGTACTGTACCGTACCAAACCATACCAAACCAAACCATGCTATACCGTACTGTACCGTACCAAACCATACCAAACCCAACCATGCTATACCGTACTGTACCGTACCAAACCAAACCAAACCATACCATACCGTACCAAACCGTAGCGTGCCGTGCCGTACCGTACTGTACCGTACCAAACCATACTATACCAGACCATACCATTCCATACTAAGCCATAGGTTAACTAGAGCAAAGCTTTAGGAAAACTCTGTTGAGCTGAGATGGACTGAAGGGGGAGTCAGAGAGCAAGGAATGATGAAGTAGATCCTATATCCCAGAAAGCACAGCTAGATGTGTGAGAGGAGCACTGTGTTTGTGAGAGAGAGACGGGACAAATCCAAATGTACAAGTAGAATTAGAACAAGGAAGAGAGAGAATGGAATGGGAGTGTGTGTGTGTGTGTGTGTGTGGGTGAGGGGGAGGGGGGGGGCGGGGGGGGGGGGGGGGTAGCGAGGTGAGTCGATCATCTGTTGCCCTCGTCTGTTGTGCCAGCCAGCGGGATGGAACAGTGCCCACACAGATTAACCAGTGATTAACTAGGAGCCATTAGTGCCAGTGACCAACTGAGCTACGACAAGCCAAGCTGGCACACACACACACACACACACGCACACACACACACATCTCTCTACCCCCCCCCCCCCCCCCCCCCCCCCCCCCCCCCCCCCCCCCCCCCCCCCCCCCCCCCCCCCCCCCCAGATGCATCATGTCTAATCCCTAGATGAGTTGTGTTTTCCGGCGCTCCTCCCAGGCGTTGGTTGGGTCGCTGTGGAGCAGGGTGGTTCTGCTTCATGGCCCAGTGTGATGGCGTCGCGTGATGGCTTCACCAACTGCTTCTTTATTTGATTTTTTTCACTCCTCTCAGAAGGTTTTCTTTCGGCAGGCGAAAAACGTGAAATGTAGCCTCGGTAGAAACCCAAGTTGTCTTTGAGAAGAGGAACCATTGAAGTCGCCACTGGATTCATTTCAGTTGAAACAAAACACACACCCCCAAAAAAATTCCTATTCAGATGATTTCATTTTTTTTGTGTTGTAAAGTGAAGATTTCTTTACCCAAAATATGAAAGAGGTGAATGAAAGCAAATGAAAGAGAGGGGCTAAAGAGTAGAGGGGGGTCTTGATTCTTTATGAAGGCTCACATACACCCACAGACCCCCCCCTCTCTCTCTTCTCTGTCCTCAAACAGTCTGACAGGCATGGCAAAAGGGCCGGGTAATGGTGTGTGTGTGTGAGTGTGTGCGTGTGTGTATGTCTTTGGGATGGTGAGTAAGCGTGTGTGTGTTGGTGAGTAAGCGTGTGTGTGTGTGTGTTTGTGTGCGTCGGTGTTGGCGAGAGTGTGTGTGGTGTGTGCTTGTGTTGGCGAGTAAGCGTGTAGTTTGTGTGTGTTGGTGAGTAACTGTGTGTGTGTGTGTGTGTGTGTTGGTGAGTGTGTGTGGTGTGTGCTTGTGTTGGCGAGTAAGCGTGTAGTTTGTGTGTGTTGGTGAGTAACTGTGTGTGTGTGTGCGTGTGTGTGTGTGTGTGTGTTGGTGAGTGTATGTGTGTGAGTGTGTTGGTGAGTGTGTGTGTGTGTGTAAGCGTGTTGGTGAGGGAGTGTGTGTGTGTGTCAGCCCCACCACTGAGAGGACATCACAGGGACCTGATGTGTCCCGTGCCCCCCCCCCCCCACCCACCCACCCACCAACCCGGTGGAGCTACTTCACCAGCCTGACGGCTGATGTGACACCATTGACCACCCCCCACACACTTGCATGGTGCTAACACACACACACCACACACACACACACACACACACGCATACACACACACACACACACACACACACACACACACACACACACACACACACACACACGCATGCATACAGCACAGCCACAACGCCCAAACACAGGCGTTAACACGCGCAGACACACTCTCACACACACACACACACACACACACACACACACACACACACACACACACACACACACACACACTCACACACACACGCACACACACACTCACATGCGTGGCAACACACACAGCGTTTCCATCGCTGGCCCCTGGCAGCCTCGGACACAGGGGTCTAAGATCAACCCCCCCGCTCTGTCTTTCTTTGAGCCAGGCTTTTCACTTTGTCCTCTTCTGCTAGAACTAATCAGCAGCAGCCGGAGCAGATGCACAAATTCAAATTCAAATATGAATTTTCTGTGCACACACACACACACGCAGACACACACACACACACACACACACACACACACACACACACACACACAGTTTCCAGAAAATATGTAACAGTGAGGCAAACCTTCTGTTCACTTTAGACCTCTTTTTCCCTGAGAGAGTGATTCATAAGAGAGTCCTGTAGGATACGGAGGTGAGAGGGAACAGGAGCAGGAATAGAATCTGAAATTCAAACCACCAGTGTGTGTGTGATCTCATTATTATTCATCAGAAATAGGAGGAGGGACAAAGACACACGATGCCTTTGACACGGAATAAAAGTCATATATACCACGCAGCGTGAACAGCCGGACTCTAAAAAGAGTGTGTGTGTGTGTGTGTGTGTGTGTGTGTGTGTGTGTGGGTCTCAGATCAGCCCGACCTTGGTGCCGGACTTGGAGAAGATGTGGCTGAAGGAGGAGAACGGGAAGTTGAAGGAGAAACTGGACAACACGTTTGAAACCCTGGAGACCACCTCCTCCCAGCTGCAGGCCAAGGAGGTCCAGCTCGACAAGCTCGGTGACTACTGGGTGTACTGGTATACTGGTATACTCTACTGGGTATACTGGTACACTCTACTGGGTGTACTGCTATACTGGTATACTCTACTGGGTATACTGGTACACTCTACTGGGTGTACTGGTACACTTTACTGGGTGTACTGGTATACTGGTATACTCTACTGGGTATATTGGTACACTCTACTGGGTGTACTGCTATACTGGTATACTCTACTGGGTATACTGGTACACTCTACTGGGTGTACTGCTATACTGGTATACTCTACTGGGTATACTGGTACACTCTACTGGGTGTACTGCTATACTGGTATACTCTACTGGGTATACTGGTACACTCTACTGGGTGTACTGCTATACTGGTATACTCTACTGGGTATACTGGTACACTCTACTGGGTGTACTGCTATACTGGTATACTCTACTGGGTATACTGGTACACTCTACTGGGTGTACTGCTATACTGGTATACTCTACTGGGTATACTGGTACACTCTCCTGGGTGTACTGCTATACTTTTCTACTCTACTGGGTATACTGGTACACTCTACTGGGTATACTGGTATACTGGTATACTCCACTGGGTATACTGGTATACTAGTATACTCTTCTGGGTATACTGGTATACTCTACTGGTATACTTTACAGGTGTACTGGTTCAACTAAATGAATACCTTCTGGCCATACTGGTGTGACTATATGAATACCTAGTCACCTACAGTGACTGCCCGTTACACTGTTGTTGTAATGGTGCACGCTTCCAGTGTCAAGGATACCCCTGGTCTGAATGGCAACCATGAACAGATAACAAACACAAATATGCAGCAGGATATTTTTTCAATCCTTCATATGTTGAAGGAAGGTGGTTCTGATAAGGATCCGGGCTCCTCTGGACAAATGGCCTATCAGCTATTGTTTACTAAAACCCCTGGTCTTACCAGGTTCAGTGTGTTCCTAAGCCCAGCCTCCAGTCAGTGTTTCACTGTGCTTTCCCTGGGTTGAGGCTTTTAAACATACATTATAATCGGAATCATAATCAAACGTTTATTTAAAGAGAGGGGAGACAAAATGGAGGGAAAACCCTCTCTTTTAAATGGCGCTTCGGAGCAATTAAACGCATATTATATCATATTTGTGCTTTTGTAATCTGGACTGAATGGCTGTTCAGACCAGGGTGAACAGTGGACCAGTCGTGACACACAAACACACACACACACACACACACACACACACACAGAGACGCAGTCACAGTACATCAAGTTGTTGTCCGCCAATGTCACAGATCCAAACTGTGCAAATTAGAAAGGCCCTTGTGTGTGCGACGCTAGGTTGACTGAGGTAAATGCCACCATTTACTCTCAATAAGAACTGGGGCAGTGCCACTGGCTCTAATATTTGTCCGCACGCAATTCATCATCTTCATCATCATCCTCGTCCTGGCCGTCACCCGTCCACCCGCTGTGGGAGCCCCCCGCCACTAAACAAACACTCCACAGGTGTATCCTCCGGCTTCAAGGGCCTGGCTCTTTTTTTTTTTTTTTTTTTATCTCGCCCCCATGTTTGAAGGCCCATTCCCTCCGCTTATGTAACCCGGGTCAACAGACGATAAGCCCCCGCTCCAGGACCGGCGTGTGGGACGCAAACACGGCAACAAGGACGCGGTGTTTACACAAGCACCCCCCCCCCCCCCTCTTGTCCCCCCCCCCCCCCCCCCAGCCCGGTGCCGCGTTTGGCCTGCTTTTCATTCGCTTCTCTACCCGAGTGGCTTTTGAAGAGGAGGTGAGACAACAGGGCCCCCTCTCCTTAATCCGGCGCCGGCCGGCCGGTGTTGCCGTGCGCCGGTGGACGGTCGCCCTCTCCGACGAGGGCGTCGCCGCCTGGTAACGGGAGGTTGAATGGGGAAACCCGCCGTGCCCTGGCTGTTAAAAGGCTTTCCAATAGGCTGTGACTAAGCCCGGCTGTCTGGCCGAGCTCATCCAGGAGCAGCAGCCGTGAACTTTGAACCCAGCCGGTGTTTTAGGGGTCAGGGCGGCGTGACAGTTGGAGGGAGAGCGGGTCAGAACCTCTGTAAGGACTCCGGACACTCTGGGTTCGAGTAGACCCCTCCCCGAAAGGCCCAGGGACAAAAGGGCTGTGGATACACACTGTTGACACTGCCCTAGTACTCTCTCTAACACACATACGTGCGCACACACACACACACTCTCTCTCACACACACTCTCTCTATCTCTCTCTCTCTCTCTCTCTCTCACACACACACACACACACACACACACAAAGACTGCCTGCTCTAAAGCTCACATGATTCTCACTACCTACAAACCCCCATTCTCTCTCTCTGTCTCTGTCTCTCTCTCTGTCTCTGTCTCTCTCTTTCTCTCTCTGTCTGTCTCTGTCTCACACATCCACGGCCACACACTTCAAATGAAATCATCTACATGTGTCATTGCTCCTCTATGCTGTAGCAGTGGAGGGTAATGCGGTGTTCCAGCTGAACGTCTCCTGATTGCACTGATGATCGTCTGTTTTTTGGGGGTTTTATCCTTTCAGTTGAGAAACTGGACTCTCTGAAGGCCAAGGCAGAGGAGGACCAGCAGACAATAGAGAAGGTAGGTCTCAATATATTCCCTCATTATCACAGTACAACCCACCAAACATATCTTAATATTACGTCATTGTCACAGTACAACCCAACAAACATATCTTTATCTTACCTCATTATGATAGTGATGAAAACGTTTTTTTTCAGAAACATAAGGTGTATTTTTCCTGATGGATTTTTCTTGCTGTGGTTCTCTGCTTTGAATCTAAGATGACAGAAGACGCTGAGAGATCAGAGCAACGTTACGCCACAGAGCTGGAGGGGGGAAAAGAGAAGGTACACAGTTACATTACATTGGATTACATTACATTACAACATGGTACAGTACAACCATTCACAATACGCTGGATAAGGCAAGGAAGAAAGTACTCTTAGTTACATGGATTACATTACAACATGGTACACTACAACCATTCACAATACGCTGGATAAGGCAAGGAAGAAAGTACTCTTAGTTACATTACATTGGATTACATTACATTACAACATGGTACACTACAACCATTCACAATATGCTGGATAAGGCAAGGAAGAAAGTAGTCTTAGTTACATGGATTACATTACAACATGGTACACTACAACCCCCTACAATACGGCATCTGGCTGTGGTTACTTTCCACAATGCCTGTGATGTCCATTGCCAACCTGGTCGTATCTCAGTGCTGGGAGCATACGTGGTAATGCATCAAAGGGGAGTGTCTGCCAAGGCTTCTGTTTGTTTTCCTGCAGGACAAACTGACCTGACCTGATATCTACAAAAAAACGAACTATTGCATTTTTATTTGAAGGCCTTTTTTTTGTGCTATATTATAGATAGGCCAGGGGATTGACAGAAAAGGTGGGAGAGAGAGAGAGGGAGAGAGAGAGAGAGAGAGAGAGAGAGAGAGAGAGAGAGAGAGAGAGAGAGAGAGAGAGAGGAGAGACGAGATGAGAGAGAGGAGAGAGGAGACGAGAGGAGAGAGAGAGAGAGAGAGAGAGAGAGATGAGACGAGAGAGATGAGAGAGAGAGAGAGAGAGAGAGAGAGAGAGAGAGAGGGGATGAAGTGCAGCATACACTTCCTAGTGTTGCGTTCTGCCGGTCACTTGTGGCCATGTAGGCCGGTAACTGTGCAGGCTGGAAAGTACACTACCCAGTGTGCATCAGCCATCTGACCCCAAACAGTGAGAAAGTGACACGCTGCTGGCATATGCTGCCTTAAAACCATAACCGCCTTTTACTACCTGCCAAATGCTACCTTTTACTACCTACCAAATAGACACAGACACTTTCTCTTTTTCTCTAATCTCTTCCTCTCTTTCTCTCTACACTCTCTCCTTCTCTCTCTCTCTCTAATCTTTCTCTCTACTCTGTCTCTCTTTCTCTCTTTTGCTGACACTGCCATCCTGCAACAAAGGATGCCAGCAGATAAATGCTTGTCTCTTTACTGGAAGGCAACTGGTTAGTGGGGGACAATCTAAATGATTATATGGTGTTTAATCAGGCACCTAGGAGAACAGGCAGGTTAATGTTTCACAGCGCTGGGTGGGTGTGGGGGGGGCGGGGGGGGGGGGGGGGGGGACTTCAAGCACAACATTTGGCTGCCAGGGGCAAAGCTAGGAGGAGGATGAGGAGAAGGCACGGTGGGTGTGGGGGGGGGGGGGGGGGGGTTGTCTTGCAGCGAAGCTTTTTTAGAATGGAGGTGAATGGCACAGTAAATATTGACAATGTGTGTTTGGGGTGTTGGGTGTACAGTGCAGCATGTGAAGGGTGGCTTCCTGCCAACTGTATTTAAGGGGAGCGTGGCTGATGATGATGCTGATGGTGGTGAGGAGGAGGAGGAGGAGGAGGATCCGTCGGCGTGGCAACTCACTGTCTTTCTGCCTGTTTCTCTGGAAACCCCAGTCAGTGTATATGACTCCTGTCTTTCTGCCTGTTGCTCTGGAAACCTCAGAGTCAGTGTATATGACTCCTGTCTTTCTGCCTGTTTCTCTGGAAACCTCAGAGTCAGTGTATATGACTCCTGTCTTTCTGCCTGTTTCTCTGGAAACCTCAGAGTCAGTGTATATGACTCACTGTCTTTCTGCCTGTTTCTCTGGAAACCCCAGTGTCAGTGTATATGACTCCTGTCTTTCTACCTGTTTCTCTGTATACAATTGACGTAAGACTAAAGAAAACACACACACACACACACACACACACACACACACACACACACACACACACACACACACACACACACACACACATACACACTGACTCAGTATCGTAATCATACTTTGGCGTTTTTAGTTATTTTATCTCTTTTGTAGGAGAGTGCACATTCATTGTATCAGTCTTTTTGACTTTGCTGCCATACTTAGCTGCCAAAAACTGTGCCAATAGTCAATGACTGCATGTTGACTTCATGATCATTTTCTTAGCGTTTTGTTTCTTTGAGTTCCCACTGTCCCTGAGTATATGAACCTAATGAAAACAATATGAATGTTCTGATAGTTCAACCAGAGACCGGTTTCATGTTGCTAGGCAGAAAGAGTCAGTGAGTGACCAGGACATTTCTCTACAGAAACCCAGCAGCTATCTCCACCCCTACAAACACCAGTACTATTTGTAGCAGTCTGCTTATCTTTTTTTAATCAAATCTATATTACATCATATCTGGTTATGAACCAGTAGCCCTGCTCTTTATCTATAGCGTGTGTAGCAGATGTTTACCGTCGGTTTTCTATAGGAGAAGGTCCTGGTTTCTGATAGTGGCCCCCAATGAAGAAATTCTCACTCCAGAAAGACAGGCTACAACCTTTCACACACACACACACACACACACCGACCCCACACACACACTTTCACACACACACACACACACACACACACACACACACACACACACACACACACACACACACACTGACCCCACTCATATCCTTTCATAGTTCCTTTGTCCCTGTTTCTTCATCTATTGTCATTTGACTGACAGGCAAAATCAATGTTAAGTTCTGTACCATTGCAGAGGTTATGGCTTTGAAAACACACACATTTTGTCTTTCCTTGTGCTATTTTGTTGACTTTGATCAATGACGCAGATAATGAGTGTAGGGAACAGAGAGAGAGAGAGGGGGGGGGGGGGGGGGGGGGGGGGAGAGAGAGAGAGAGGGGGAGAGAGAAAGAGTGAGAGAGAGGAGAGAGATATATATGGAAAAAGAGAGAGAGAGAGAGGAGAGGGTTAGAGAGAAAGAGAGAGAGAGAGAGACAGAGAGCGGAGAGAGAGAGAGAGATATGGAAAAAGAGAGAGAGAGAGGAGAGGGCGAGAGGTAGCAGTGGGAGACCACAGTGTCAGTTGGGCTGGTAGTCTGAGCTTTGGTCTTCTCCATCTTAAGGCTCCCTGGGACAAAGGCCAGACAAATGAGGCCATTTTGAGAATCATTTTCACCAGCAATGTTTTGTGTTTTGTGATGAACATGTTGCTTATGCAAATTGACAGACATTTCGGCGTCCCCATCTTTGTTTGAAGCCATGGTACCTCATCAACTTGCTTAATCATTTCCCTTCATATGCAAACTTACACCTGTGTTAGACTTAAATCATATATTTGTGTTGCACAGAAATTTGAAGATTAGCGTGGTTTTCTACATGATCATGGGGGCTTGAATTCCTGTTAAAAGTGGCCCCACCCATATTGAATGAACATTCGAACTAAACCAAATTACTGATCTACGTGTGAAATATCTAAGTAATAGGATGGAATGCCATCACATTTATATAAAAAAAAAACACACACACCAGGAAAGTAACATTTGACACAAATATAATGAGTAAACACTTTGTTTGGTTATGATGTGTGTGTTAGGATTTGTGTGCGTGCGCGTGTGTGTGTGCGAGCCTTGCCCTCAGTGAGCTGGGGCGTTGCTGTTGTCTGCTGGTCCAGCAGCAGGCCCTGCATTGTGCTGGGTCATTGTGCCTGGCTCCAGCCCTGGGAGGGGGCCCCGTCTCCCTGCCTGTCTCCCACTATGAGGATGCTACAACAATGACACTCAGCCTGCCAATCAAGACACCTCTTACCTCTTAATAGCTCTTCAAGTGGCACTTTCTGCAAAGCCACAAGACCCAGAAACGGACACACCCTCTCCGAGATCTTTATATTTCCCGATGTCCCCATCAGGGTACTATGGAATTTTCTTAACGGGTTCGCTTGCTTCTTAACTGACCAATTGGTGTTAAATACCATTGTTGTCTCGTGCGGTTGGTTCGCGGTGGATACAGCCATAGATTGATTTGAATACAGCTTGTTGCCGTCGACAATGCGTCTCCGGACGCAGTATAGAGCGGTGGCAGTACAAGTGACCGGTTTTGTTTCTTTACCTTTTTGTTGTTGCATGTCTTCTGCAGATGAAGGCGCTGAGAAAGGAACTGGACAAAGAGATACAATGTATTGAAGAGTTCAGAAGAAAAGAGGTAAGACGTTTTAACAGGCTAGTCTAGCCAAGCTAAGATACAGTGTATGAGTTTAACAGGCTAGTCTAACCAAGCTAAGATATTGTGTATGAGTTGAACAGGCTAGTCTAACCAAGTTAAGATATAGTGTATATTAAGGGGACCCAGAGGTAAGACGTTTTAACAGGCTATTCTAACCAAGTTAAGATATAGTGTATTTATTTTACCATGCCAATAAAGCTTCTTTCAATTAAATGGACTGAGACAGACAGACAGACAGACAGACAGACAGACAGACAGACAGACAGACAGACAGACAGACAGACAGACAGACAGACAGACAGACAGACAGACAGACAGACAGACAGACAGACAGACAGACAGACAGACAGACAGACAGACACAGAGCTACTATTGATCCTGACGCAGGGATCTGGTTACAGAACAACTTTGGAGGGTTGACTCTGAGCAAACAGCCACAGATGTCGGTCCCGAGGCCTGTGGCCGGTGCGTTCGGCTCGAGCCCTGGAATGTCAGGTGCAAGGTTCAGAAACACGCCAGGTGTGTTGGACTCCCGCCACACGATTGGCTGGATCAGACATGCTTTAACAGTTCATGTTAACAGCCCCCCCCCCCCCCCCACCCCCAGTGTGAGGCTGCTCAGTAATAATCAAATAATGAACCATCCAATAACCGAATAAATAAGTCTTCATTTCATTTTAAGTTAAGGACGGCATTCAAATCTGGTAACAACAGTCCAATATTCTCTCCGGATTTCGTTGCTGAAATCGTAAAAAAAAAAAAAAAAAAGAGGTAAAAAACAGGACTTTGTCAGAGATTACCTAACCAGGGGACAGATACGAATCCTTGTTACTGTGTGGGATCTCCCTGTGAACGCTGGGCTGCTATTGGCCGTCGGCGGGGTGGGCGTGGCCTATTGTCCCAGCGGAACACCTACACGTTTCCTGTCTGCCCGCCCCAACACAAAGACGACATCACAGGGAGACTGACGACAAGGGTCCCCTCCCTCCGTCCCTCCCTCCCGGTTTCTCTTTCTTTCAGCCCCATCGTTCATTCAGTCACTCTCTCCTTTCTCCGGGGCAAGAAGAAAGAGGGTTTGAGAGACGCCGCTCTCTGTGGTGACAGTGCCGTCTTTAAGGCAGAGACTAAGTACACAGGCTGAGCGACGCCCACTCCTTTAACCATAGCTAATGCTCAAAGCCGGCCCATTGATTCCTCCCCCCTCTCTCCCTCTGCCCCCCCCCCCCCCCCCCCCCCCCCCCCCCCGGTCTGACGTCCTGGCACTGACACTACTAATGGACCAACTTTTAAGGAAGGGGCAGGGGGGGTGGGGGAGTCAGTACGGGGTCTGTTGCTCCAATAAACCTCCACCCAGGCGCCAGGCACTTCACCCCGGCGTTGTCTGTGTCGTCAGACCAAATCAACAGAATCCAGAGTGTTTGGTGTGTGCAGCCAATCTAGACTCGTGTGTTGACTGGCGTTGTGTTACCATTTGAAGTGCAAGTGGCCCCAGCCTTCGTCGCCTGTCCTCTTTACGCCACCAAGCTAATTCCACGCACAGGACTCACTCTAACGCCTCAATCAGGAATTTGTTTTAAAAGTCGCGTTGACTGAATATCTGTCTCTGTGACAGTTTTTACTCGAGGACACAATGTAGAACATCCTCATCTACAAATGGGTGGTCTTTTACCCCCCTCTTTGAAATGCTTTTTCCTATCAACTCTTATGGCCATCTTGAGTGTGTTTTAAATGACCATGGGAATTGTAGTTTCTTCTTTCTTGGACTAAATTTGATGTTACGGCTTGACCCCCGCGGTCGCGACCTTCACTCCCCCAGCCCTGACCGCACGCTCTAAATCAGCCATCGTGGCCAAAGCACAATACGGCTGAGAATGGCCACTCCTGGCCGGGGGTCAAACCGCCCCTATTGTCAGAGCGGGGCTAATGGCGTGGCACTAAAAGTACACAGGTTCAGAATGGGAGAGGAAAACACACAATGGGTGTAAGGGGAAAAACACACGTCTCTCAAATAACGGTTGTAGCCTTTTCTTGACCATCAATAAATGCTTTGAGGCGTTGTGGCGGTGGGTTCAGGGAATACACACTCAGTCATACAGAGGAAAAGCAGAGTGGGGTCCATGCATACGATCAGACTTTATTTTATTATTTTCAGTCGGATGATATACAATATGACATAGAATGTAATTATTAACGTAAAGCCATAGCTGTCGATTCGTCACACTAAATAATGAATGCTTAGTCCTAATAATGCCTATTGTGTTAGCTTAACAGCAATGTTTATTGTGTGCGTGTGTGTGTGTGTGTGTGTGTTTATGTGTGTGCGTGTCAGACTGAAGCGATAGACGGAAAGAAGAAAAAGAAGGAGAAGCCTGTTACTGTAGTGGTTCCGGAGAGCCCTCGGAAACAGACACCTGTCGTCCAAGTACCTTCAGAACCCATTGTCCTGGTGAGACATTTCACTACAACTCCCACAATGCCCCTGTCATCACTGTGTTGTGTCTGCTGGGTTGTCGGCTGGTCTTAATACATGGCATC
Source organism: Aplochiton taeniatus (assembly GCA_017639675.1). NCBI lineage: Eukaryota > Metazoa > Chordata > Actinopteri > Galaxiiformes > Galaxiidae > Aplochiton > Aplochiton taeniatus. The sequence goes on from CM030189.1 coordinate 1,847,350, forward strand.
ATGTCAGCCAGTGCACTATTGTGATATTAATTAAAATGTGTAATCTTTTTAAACTGTCAGTTTAAGTCTTAAAATGTCCAAATAGTTACACGTGTAATGTGAGGCGTCTGTTATTAACGGGTCTGATCTGATCATAAGATCCACTTTGCAATGAATGCATTTGGAAAGTAGAATCTCTGGTGCTAGTAAGCCATATCCAAGCCAATAACCTCATTACTACTGCGGAGTCAAAAATTTAAATGTATAGAAATAATATTTTAAAAACACTCTCTCCACTATTGGCCAATCATATTTTAGGGCCCACGAGATATGGGGGGTGTTATTGTTTGTTCTATGATGGTAAAGAAAATACATAATTGGCTGGTTTCCTGTTCATAGATTATGCCAAGTCCTAGACTAAAGGACATTTTCAATGAAGAATCTCAATTGACAGTGAGATTTAGTCTAGGACTAGGCTTAATCTATGTCTGTGAAACCAGCCCTCTATGTAGTGAGCTCTACTTAGCCTTTCTTAGTCCTGCAGCAGAAAGCAGGCCTAGGCTTAATCTACGTCTGGGAAACCAGCCCTCTATGTAGTGAGCTCTACTTAGCCTTTCTTAGTCCTGCAGCAGAAAGCAGGCCTAGGCTTAATCTACGTCTGGGAAACCAGCCCTCTATGTAGTGAGCTCTACTTAGCCTTTCTTAGTCCTGCAGCAGAAAGCAGGCCTAGGCTTAATCTACGTCTGGGAAACCAGCCCTCTATGTAGTGAGCTCTACTTAGCCTTTCTTAGTCCTGCAGTAGAAAGCAGGCCTAGGCTTAATCTACGTCTGGGAAACCAGCCCTCTATGTAGTGAGCTCTACTTAGCCTTTCTTAGTCCTGCAGCAGAAAGCAGGCCTAGGCTTAATCTACGTCTGGGAAACCAGCCCTCTATGTAGTGAGCTCTACTTAGCCTTTCTTAGTCCTGCAGCAGAAAGCAGGCCTAGGCTTAATCTACGTCTGGGAAACCAGCCCTCTATGTAGTGAGCTCTACTTAGCCTTTCTTAGTCCTGCAGCAGAAAGCAGGCCAAGGCTTAATCTACGTCTGGGAAACCAGCCCTCTATGTAGTGAGCTCTACTTAGCCTTTCTTAGTCCTGCAGCAGAAAGCAGGCCTAGGCTTAATCTACGTCTGGGAAACCAGCCCTCTATGTAGTGAGCTCTACTTAGCCTTTCTTAGTCCTGCAGCAGAAAGCAGGCCTAGGCTTAATCTACGTCTGGGAAACCAGCCCTCTATGTAGTGAGCTCTACTTAGCCTTTCTTAGTCCTGCAGCAGAAAGCAGGCCTAGGCTTAATCTACGTCTGGGAAACCAGCCCTCTATGTAGTGAGCTCTACTTAGCCTTTCTTAGTCCTGCAGCAGAAAGCAGGCCTAGGCTTAATCTACGTCTGGGAAACCAGCCCTCTACGTAGTGAGCTCTACTTAGCCTTTCTTAGTCCTGCAGCAGAAAGCAGGCCTAGGCTTAATCTACGTCTGGGAAACCAGCCCTCTACGTAGTGAGCTCTACTTAGCCTTTCTTAGTCCTGCAGCAGAAAGCAGGCCTAGGCTTAATCTACGTCTGGGAAACCAGCCCTCTATGTAGTGAGCTCTACTTAGCCTTTCTTAGTCCTGCAGCAGAAAGCAGGCCTAGGCTTAATCTACGTCTGGGAAACCAGCCCTCTATGTAGTGAGCTCTACTTAGCCTTTCTTAGTCCTGCAGCAGAAAGCAGGCCTAGGCTTAATCTACGTCTGGGAAACCAGCCCTCTATGTAGTGAGCTCTACTTAGCCTTTCTTAGTCCTGCAGCAGAAAGCAGGCCTAGGCTTAATCTACGTCTGGGAAACCAGCCCTCTATGTAGTGAGCTCTACTTAGCCTTTCTTAGTCCTGCAGCAGAAAGCAGGCCTAGGCTTAATCTACGTCTGGGAAACCAGCCCTCTATGTAGTGAGCTCTACTTAGCCTTTCTTAGTCCTGCAGCAGAAAGCAGGCCTAGGCTTAATCTACGTCTGGGAAACCAGCCCTCTATGTAGTGAGCTCTACTTAGCCTTTCTTAGTCCTGCAGCAGAAAGCAGGCCTAGGCTTAATCTACGTCTGGGAAACCAGCCCTCTATGTAGTGAGCTCTACTTAGCCTTTCTTAGTCCTGCAGCAGAAAGCAGGCCTAGGCTTAATCTACGTCTGGGAAACCAGCCCTCTATGTAGTGAGCTCTACTTAGCCTTTCTTAGTCCTGCAGCAGAAAGCAGGCCTAGGCTTAATCTACGTCTGGGAAACCAGCCCTCTATGTAGTGAGCTCTACTTAGCCTTTCTTAGTCCTGCAGCAGAAAGCAGGCCTAGTGAGAGCTGCTCCTCTGTTTGGCAGGCGGCGGCGACGGGAAAGGAGGAACTTTCCAAACAGCTCCAAAAGACGTTGAAGAGAGAGACTGCATACCTCCACACCATCGACAGGTAAGGTAGTCATCCACCATCTGGATCAACATGCTGTATGAGTGATGTAGTAATCTACATGCTGTATGAGTGATGTAGTAATCTACATGCTGTATGAGTGATGTAATAATCTACATGTTGTATGAGTGATGTAATAATCTACATGCTGTATGTGTGATGTATTCATCTACATGCTGTATGAGTGATGTAATAATCTACATGCTGTATGAGTGATGTATTCATCTACATGCTGTATGACTGATGTAATAATCTAAATGCTGTATGAGTGATGTAATAATCTACATGCTGTATGAGTGATGTAATAATCTACATGCTGTATAAGTGATGTAATAATCTACATGCTGTATGAGTGATGTAATAATCTACATGCTGTATGAGTGATGTATTAATCTACATGCTGTGAGTGATGTAATAATCTACATGCTGTATGAGTGATGTAATAATCTACATGCTGTATGAGTGATGTAATAATCTACATGCTGTATGAGTGATGTAATAATCAACATGCTGTATGAGTGATGTAATAATCTACATGCTGTATGAGTGATGTATTAATCTACATGCTGTATGAGTGATGTAATAATCTACATGCTGTATGAGTGATGTAATAATCCCCATGCTGTATGAGTGATGTATTAATCTACATGCTGTATGAGTGATGTAATAATCTACATGCTGTATTAGTGATGTAATAATCTACATGCTGTATGAGTGATGTAATAATCTACATGCTGTATTAGTGATGTATGAATCTACATGCTGTATGAGTGATGTATGAATCTACATGCTGTATGAGTGATGTATGAATCTACATGCTGTATGAGTGATGTATTAATCTGCATGCTGTATGAGTGATGTATTAATCTACATGCTGTATGAGTGATGTAATAATCTACATGCTGTATGAGTGATGTAATAATCTACATGCTGTATGAGTGATGCATTAATCATCATGCTGTATGAGTGATGTATTCATCTACATGCTGTATGAGTGATGTATTCATTTACATGCTGTATGAGTGATGTAATAATCTACATGCTGTATGAGTGATGTATTCATTTACATGCTGTATGAGTGATGTATTCATTTACATGCTGTATGAGTGATGTATTCATCTACACGCTGTATGAGTGATGTATTCATCTACATGCTATATGAGTGATGTAATAATCTACATGCTGTATGAGTGATGTATTCATCTACATGCTGTATGAGTGATGTATTCATCTACATGCTGTATGAGTGATGTATTCATTTACATGCTGTATGAGTGATGTAATAATCTACATGCTGTATGAGTGATGTATTCATCTACATGCTGTATGAGTGATGTATTCATCTACATGCTGTATGAGTGATGTAATAATCTACATGCTGTATGAGTGATGTATTCATTTACATGCTGTATGAGTGATGTATTCATCTACATGCTGTATGAGTGATGTATTCATTTACATGCTGTATGAGTGATGTATTCATTTACATGCTGTATGAGTGATGTATTCATCTACACGCTGTATGAGTGATGTATTCATCTACATGCTGCATTAATGATGTATTAATCCAATAATGCTAATTGATAATTCGGGACTTAATGAAAGACTACCATCACAGACGACCCCTGCATACACAATGTCCTAACAGGGGATCCAAATCCCCACCATCACCACAAGCTATCTGTAGGACTGTGCTGACTGTGTCGACTGTAGTTTTGTCTGCATTGATGGTTGACTGTGTGGTTCTGACTGTGTTGACTATGTTGACTGTGTTGACTGTGTGGTTTTGCCTGCGTTGACTGTGTGGTTCTGCCTGTGTTTCTTTGTGTGGTTTTGACTGCGTTGACTGTTTTGACTGTGTGGTTCTGACTGTGTTGACTGCGTTGACTTTGTTGACTGTGTGGTTCTGCCTGTGTTTCATTGTGTGGTTTTGCCTGCGTTGACTGTTTTGACTGTGTGGTTCTGCCTGTGTTTCTTTGTGCTGCAGGCTGCAAAAACAGCTGCTCAGCTCCGGAGGGATTTGGGAGAAGAAGTGTGAGATCCTCCGTCAGAGGTAACGGCAAAGAACCCCCCCCCCCCCAAATACCGGTTTATTTCACACACTGTAACTCCCTCCAGTATGAATCAAAGTGCTGTTTTATTTTACACACTGTAACTCCCTCCAGTATGAATCAAAGTGCTGTTTTATTTTACACACTGTAACTCCCTCCAGTATGAATCAAAGTGCTGTTTTATTTTACACACTGTAACTCCCTCCAGTATGAATCAAAGTGCTGTTTTATTTTACACACTAACTCCCTCCAGTATGAATCAAAGTGCTGCTTTATTTTACACACTGTAACTCCCTCCAGTATGAATCAAAGTGCTGTTTCATTTCACACACTGTTTGTAACTCCCTCCAGTATGAATCAAAGTGCTGTTTTATTTTACACACTGTAACTCCCTCCAGTATGAATCAAAGTGCTGTTTTATTTTACACACTGTAACTCCCTCCAGTATGAATCAAAGTGCTGTTTCATTTCACACACTGTTTGTAACTCCCTCCAGTATGAATCAAAGTGCTGTTTTATTTGATACTGTGTTTGAGTCAACAACAGGGGGATTCGGTCCTCCCTCAGATCTGAAATGCTGGCGTATATGGGGAAGGGGGGTTCTTTGCTTGACAGGTTGGGTTGAGGATGGGTACTGTGTCTGTAAACACAGTTTGTCTCTGCCCAGTTTGTTAGCCATCAAAGACGAGATGTTCCTACGACAGACTCTACAGCGCCAGGCGGCATCGCTACACCATGCCTCTGTCAGCTACGCGGTGAGGGAGCTTACACACACACACACACACACACACACACACACACACACACACACACACACACACACAAATAGAATCACTATTACTAGTGCGCAGGAACACACTGCAAACACACACACAAAAACAGCCACGAGAGGGGTATGCACTAAGATACACGAAGAAACCAAATATTCACCAACCACACACACAGTACAACTTGCATTGACACACCCACACACGCACACACTTGCACAGAAACACAGAAAGTCTCGGTCCGGTGTCACAGGGCCAGTTGTTGTTGTGGGTTGTCAGATAGGTTGACACAGGGAGATCAGAGTTGAACAGGTGCAGGCCCCATTAAGCCCCTCGCCTCATCAGGCGCCTCAATTGGGTCTCTCTCTCTCTCTCTCTCTCTCTCTCTCTCTCTCTCTCTCTCTCTCTCTGTCTCAATTACTGATGAATATTCATCATTCTCTGTCTGCAGGGGTTTTGTTTTGCTGCTTCTCCGTCCTTTTCACACACACACAGACACACACACACACACACACACACACACACACACTGACACACACACGTGCACACACAGTGTTTTTTTTAACAGTGAGAAGGGAATGTTTCTGAGCTGAAGATCCATCTTTAAAAGCGTAGCAATGGCACCTTCCACCAAACATCCCACACAGTATAGTCACCACACAGTCCAACTGTTACTGCACACAAGCAGTTCAATAAACTGTACACAAAAACGTAATGTCAATATTGATATTGTTGCAAATTTGAGTGTCGGTCGTAGTGTGTTCTGATATTGTTCTCTTGTTGGAATATAAAGACAGCATTTGCAACATTAGCTAACTTTTATTTGCCAAAACCTAGCTTCACTTAGTCTCAAAACATGACAGGTAACATCCTATTAATACACCCTGATGGTACAGTTTAAAATATGCTGACAATCCTCATATAATCAATACACAAATGTATCAATACACTATTATTTAATATAATAATAATAATAATAATTCATTTTATTTATATAGCGCTTTTCTAAGACCCAAAGATGCTTTACAGAAAAAGAATAAGACAATAATGCTCAGACGGAGAGCAACATACTATAAGGAGGAGGGACAACTACAAATAGACCAAACAATGAGTTGACAAAGACATAAGTAAAAAAAGAATTGTTTTAGGGTTAGCCAGGTTATAATCACATACATACTTAGGGGTAGGCCAGATTGAAAAGATGGGTTTTGAGGTGAGATTGAAAGATGGGTAGTGAGTTTGGGTTCCAAAGTTTGGGTGCTGCCCTAGAGAACGCACGATAACCGAAGGACTTTTATATTAACATTTTGAATGAAAATATTTTGTCACTAATAACATTTAATTGAAAATGTGTTTGAAACCGTTCGTATGTTTTCCTGTGGGGGTTCCAGATTGAAAGCCCTGGTCTTTCCCAGAGTCCAGCCCAGAATCGGGTCAGGATGCCTGGATTCTCCGCTGCAACACTACTGGTTGGTACTGCGGCCATCTTGGTTTTTAAAAGTGTTTCACCAACAGTTCAACAGTGTACATGTATAATTGATTACATAATTTTTACAGTTGTGTATTTAGCTTGACTACTATCTAACAACAATTTGAATGATAAGAAATATGTTTAATATTCTAATCATTGTATTTTGTATTATTGTTTCATGTTATCATTTATATTCATATTTATTCTAGCCTATAATTGGGGCAGGCCAGCAGAGGACCAAAGTGGAGACGGTTGAAAGAAAAGGAACTGCAAGACTCCATTCTGCAGGTTACACAGAAACATCATTTGTTATTATTATTAGTATTCCCAAATTAACCAACTTTTCCATGAATTGTCTTAGATATAGGTTTAGATTAGAACAGTTCAAAGTTACAGAACACCGACCATGTATTCATATCCATATATTCATAAGCATCCAAAGCCGCTAAATTCATACCAATACAGAACTGTCATCAACATTATTATGGTTTGATGGTAAAATGCCAGGTGTGAAAAGACATTCTCAAAATGTTGCATAACTGAACTATTCCTAAATGTTATGCTGTTGACAAATCTGAGGCATGCTACAGCCAGTCTCAATCAATGAAGATGTCCCCTTGATCATTCTTTATCCTCGACCACCATTCCTGCAGGGGAACGTAATGCAAAGCGCTTTACGGAGTCAAAAAGGCTCCCACGAAGTATAGTACAAATAAAAAGAAGTGACCTGTTCCTCATCGCACTCCTCCTCCTCCTCCTCCTCCTCCTCCTCCTCCTCCTCCTCCTCATCATCATCATCGTCGACGCCTTTGTCCTTAGAGGAAGCAGATATCCCGATATAGACCGAGATGTATCTATTGACTCAGAGTGTCTGAGCCGAACCCCTTTGGATCTGTGTGTGTGTGTGTGCGTGTGTGTGTGTGTGTGTGTGTGTGTGTGTAATCTCTCCCAGCGTGTCCCCTTCTCTATTGACTCGGCCTTAATTGGTCTCAGCAGAGCTAATGAGCTTAGCGGACATGACCGGGGTCTGATTAGAGCATAGAGCTTAAGCTCCTTCCCAGTCAATAACCCCCCCCTCCCCAAACACACACACACACACACACACACACACACACAGAAGCCGGCCTTCTCATCATCGGGGGGATTATGGCGCTGTGGTAAAAAGATGAGGGATGTCAACACGGAGATCATCTGGGTTAACTCGGCCCCAGGGCCTGGGCCGGGGACGCTGTCTCCTCATTCTGGCCCTGACACTTTTTAAATAAGAAAGAAGTCATAAATGAGTGGTTGATTATGAAACTTTGAAAGGACTCTTATGTATAGTGCACGTTGTAATGACGTTTTTAGTTCTATCAGTTATATTAGAAAACGGCTTTGAAGAAAACGTGTTTTTAGACATTCTGCCAGTGTTGTTTTGTTTTTTTAATAATCCTGTTTTTCAGTTGGGCCTTTATACTTTGTAGCATCATAAGGTGGGCTTGGGTGTCTTTGGTGCTACAGAGTGTGTTAGGGACAGTGGGCCAATGGCTCTCCTCTCTCTGCTCCTCCTGCTCCTCCTGCTCCTCCTGCTCCTCCTGCCCCCCCGCCCCCCTTCTTACTCAGCTTTTTCTAAACCTGTCAGTTCCTCAGTGTTTTGAGACCTGCTTCGTGCCCCCCCCCCCCCGTACAGCTCTGACATGCGGCGTGGTGGAGGGTGACACAGGGAAGAATAGGCTCCCCAGTGCTCCATCAGACCCTTGGGTTCCTGTGTGTGTGTGTGTGTGGGGGGGGGTGCCCCCTGGACACTGACCCCAGGGTGCCCGGCTAACAGACCCCCCTCGGACACACCAAACCCACCCTGTCACCCTGTCCCTGTCACCTCTCAGGATGGCCCCATAGATCAACACGTCTGACACCGGTGTGTAATTACAGCCTTGGTTGGGGTTCACCTTTACACCCCGTCATGTTTTAGCATTCATCACGGTCCAATCTTAGAGAGTCTGTCTGAAACCTAGAGACGTGGTCTTTACCTTCAGCAAGTATAGAAAACCTTGCCATATTAAACAGCAATCAAAATAACAAAGAAAGGTTTGGGATTTTATTAAAACTTTCCACCTGTTCACTCCCCCCTGTTTCTCCCCTCCTCCTAACCTCTTCCTCCCCTCCTCCTCCCCTCTTCCTCCTCCTCCCCTCTTCCTCCCCTCCTTCTTCCTACCTTCTCTCCAGCCAGTAGTTGACCCCTGTGAGCAGGTTAGGGTTAGGGTGAGTCAGGTAGATAAGAGGCCCCCACAGTAGTCGATCTCTCTGTGTGTGTGTGTGTGTGTGTGTGTGTGTGTGTGTGTGTGTGTGTGTGTGTGTGTGTGTGTGTGTGTGTGTGTGTGTGTGTGTGTGTGTGTTAGGGTGAGATAAGGAACCACACTGACCAGGCCTTAGAGCAGGAGTCCAGTCTACAGACACGGGCTCTGAGCCCTCTACAAACACTGACCTGTGTCCCGGACACAAGACATTAGGATTAGGGGACCGCACCGATGCCTCCCTCCCTCCCTCCCTCCCTGCTGGTCAGCCAGCCATCATCATCATCATCACGTCTGAGGGTGAGAGGGCCTTTTCCGATTAGGGGCCGAATGTCTGACTTCCTCCCTCCCATTCGCCCTCCTTCACTCCCTCCTCCTTCACTCCCTCCTTCCTTAACCCCATCCCTCCTCCTTCCCTCCCTCCCTCCCTCAGTCAGCCACCATCATCATCAGGTCTGAGGGTGTGAAGGACTTTGGCCCGGCGGGCTCTTTAACCCTTCCTGCTATCTCTGACTCTCTGTCTGTCTGGGGCTGACCATTGCCCATTGAGAGGGTGACATGTTGACTTAGTAGCTGCACTGGTAAACAGACCCTCCATTCAGCTGAACCACTTTCAGGCACAGGGCTGGTAGATTTGAAATACAAAAAAAAACGCTACCCAAGCAGCCAGCCAGATTCAACAACTGAACCGTGTTGGGGCGTCTGGTGTTGATCGTTGCAGTCATCTCTTGGAAGGTGAGGCGGACTAGTGTGTTTTCTTTTGGGTTGATTATGCATGTTGCGGTATCGAAGTGGAATGATATACCGTTTCAATTGTAACTATTTGATATAAGAACACAATTAGAAACTCGAAACTTTATTCGAACTGTTGTTGTGGTTAAAACTCCAAGTGAACTCCGAACTAGAACTACTTACTTTAAATAAAAGGAAAGGGGGAAAAAACAACAACAGAAAAGCCACGTTGTTAGCAGAACATGTAAGCGTGATGAATCTCTGTTGGGGTTTGGTTGGCTGAATACGTCTGGGCCCATATGCTGGGGTACAAAGCGTAGAGAAAGCAGCGTTTAAAGAGCCAGGCCCTCCACATTAAACACCATAACAGTCTATATTCATGGTAAGTTATCACTCCCAATTAATCACGTCCTACAATGGCCCGGCTGATGTGTCCAAGGCTCCTGAAAGCTGGAGGTCAAGACGGGAGCAGAGCGGAGATCAGGGACCTATTCTACATTCACAGCATTTACCCCCTCCTCCCTCCTTTGCGTTTTTTTCTTGTTTCGCAGCCATTCCCAAAGCCCTTCACACCACACACACACACACACACACACACACACACACACACACACCCGCTCACCCCCCTTGTCCCCCCTCTGCCACCAATTTAAGCCTATACATTTTTCATATTCAAAACATCAGGATAAGAATGAAAAGAGGATCAAACCCGTCCAAAAACAAACAGAGAGAAAGAGTAAGAAAGGGAAGGCCAGGAGGAGACTGATGGATGGAGTTTCTCTGTGATGAAGAGGTTTACCCGGTTTACCCTGACCAGGCCATTCTCCACCCTCCTCCTCCTCCTCCTCCCCTTCCTCCTCCTCCTCCACCTTCTCTTTCGCCTCCTCCTTCTCCCCCTCCTCCTCCTCCTCCTCCTTCTCCTCCTCCACCCCCTCCTCCTCCTCCTCCTCTTGCTCCGGGCTCTGGATGTGAATGGTATTGTTGAGCTTCCCCATTCCTGCGCTCCTGAAAGAGAGGGTGACATGGTGTGTGTGTGTGTGTGTGTGTGTGTGTGTGTGTGTGTGTCATGGCTTTGGGCTGGGTGGACCGCGGCCCTGACCTGCTCATGTTGCCCCTCCCCTGGGAGGCGGCCTGCCATTCAACCCCCCCGGGGCAGCAGGACTCACGGCGACCGGCATGGTAACCGCCGACCCTCAATGGACGGCCTATGTGATTGTGGGAGACCACAACGACATGAGGCTTTGAAGTGGAGAGGATGGGTGGTGTGTTAAATACACACACACACACACACACACACACTCGCACGCACACACACTTGCACGCACGCACACACACAGCTGGGTAGCATAGCGATACAGGCTTGTCCTATTCACCTCTGACAGGCTCAGGAGATACCATAGCCTGAAGGCCAGTCCTGGAGTAGTACATGTGCTTGAGGAGCACAGGTGACTTCAGCTTACGGCAATGTGTTCTCCCCCCCCCCCCCCCCCCCCCCCCCCCACGGAGGACAGCAAAGGCTGATTAAATGTCAAATGATTTGACAAGATTTCAGCTATAATATGGCACTGGGAGCAATACAGAAACTTCCTGATAGCTTTCCAGATGTGTGTGAAGATGATGTTCCACCAACCACAGGTTGAGCTTGTTTAACAGAAAGGAGATGGATCTTGATCAGGTTTCGTCTTGAGGTAGTCTTCATAAAAGATCACTCGCTATAATTAGCCAGTGGCAATCGTAGACCTGATTTATTCTTCTTTGCCTAGTTTTACATGAGACACTTTCCCCTGAAGTGGAGTGAGTGTACGTGTAGTGTGTGTGTGTTAAGTCCTGCCTCCGTTCTGCAGAGTCGCTGATGTCGATGGATGAAGATGACTACGGTGATGAAGAGTTAGTGGGGATCCTTCCTCTGCCTCGCCCTCCTCCACAAAACAGGCAAACGGCCTTGCACTCCTAAGATGGCCCGGTCTGCTCCACCCACCCACATTTTGGAATAGCATGCGTAATATTCAGGAACAGAAAATACTACGATGGAAGTCTATACTGCTGCAAGACGCATCACTGTGCCCAAAATATTACCGTTTATACACCATTTTATTAAAAATGTGTCTCTCATCTTTCATCTTCTACCGCTTATCCTGTTTTACAGGGTCGCGGGGGGGCTGGAGCCTATCCCAGCCAACACAGGGCGTAAGGCAGGGTACACAGGGTAAAAATGTGTTAGAATTATAATCTTTATAATCATGTTTCCTCTCCCTGGCTTTAACAGCAATGTAGCTTTTGGCCGAGTTTCTGTGTATGCGTGTGTGTGTGTGTGTGTGTGTGTGTGTGTGTGTGTGTGTGCTCTACTTTAGTTCCAGAGACAATCATTCATGCGTAGCGAAAACAGAAAAAGAATTTCAAACAATCCAAGTTTTTGTCAGTGAGACAAGAGACAAGAGAAGGGAGGGAACAGACAAACCCTGTCAATGGGCTTTAATGCCCATACCCACCCCCTCCCCTCCATTCACAGTCTTATCATGAATGAAGCCAATGAGCTCAGTCTAACAGGTAGCAGAGTACTGTGAATGGGGGCCAGTGGAAACACCCTCTCCTAAACCACCCTCTGACCTCTGACCCCACCGTGGTCTTTTGTTAGTGAAGCGGACGGTACAGTTTTGTGTTTTTTATTTCGTGTGTGTGTGTGTGTGTGTAGCGTTCCTCACGCCTTGAAGCCTCTGGAACAGGAGGTCTTCATGTGTGGAATGTACGGAGTCAGTCTGTAGCCATGTGATCTGGGTAGGACTTAGAAGGAGTGCAAGGTGGGGCCGGGTTGACTCTTTTATATCTGCGCTCTTTGAAAATAAAATGTCTGACCTGTTACCTGTCGAATGCATTTGTATTAGCACTCTTTCAAAATAAAATGAGCTTAAAACATTTTTTTTTACATTTTTATTTGTGCTTCTGGAACATAAGGCCTATAATATGACCTTTGCCCCTGTGGGGATTTTGTATTTTTAGCAGACCTATGCAATGACAGCTGAGGGCTTTGAATGGTCAGTCTCATCAGTGGCATTTCTTATGAATAACCACTTGAAAGAAATTCATCTTACTTTCCCAGACTGTTTGTATAGACCCCCCCTCTCTCTCTCTTTCTCTCTCACTCTCATGGAGACTGAACAAACCCCCCTACATCTATGCTGTCACACACACACACACACACACACACACACACACATAGACCCTGTGTCCCTCGTTCACATTCAAAAACCAACCCCGTACTTCAATACGACAAGCTTATAATCAATTAGCTGCCTCTGCATCAGCAACGTATCAATTACTGCCAATGAGGACCAGTATGTGAGCGATTTATAAGGCCCGAACTGACTGCGTTGAACAACGTCCAGTTCTGAACTCGCCCACGGATGATTGTATTAACTTCTTGTAATGACTCCAACGACATTTCGGCGCTCGCTAGCTAACTTAATAACGGTCTCTCACTTGACACTTATGAGGCTGTTATTTTCATTTCCGACAGACGAAGCTGACATAACAACTTGCTAACCGAATAAAAAAAAAAGACATATTCTCCACTCCCACGCTTATTAGTGCCATTCAATAGGATATGACATTTCAACTCATCATGACTTAACACTCACTACAAGTCAACCCTAGCACTATGGTTTATCCTGTTGTCATAGAAATATGCTTTAAATATAATATGTGTTCCTCTCTCAGTAGGAAGTCGCTACATTGTTCACAACATGAATGCCTGCCGTGGTTAAAGTTACTGGTGAACTTTATTAAGCTGTTAAAATACAACCTGCAGTGGTTAAAGTTACTGGTGAACTTTATTAAGCTGTTAAAATACAACCTGCAGTGGTTAAAGTTACTGGTGAACTTTATTAAGCTGTTAAAATACAACCTGCAGTGGTTAAAGTTACTGGTGAACTTTATTAAGCTGTTAAAATACAACCTGCAGTGGTTAAAGTTACTGGTGAACTTTATTAAGCTGTTAAAATACAACCTGCAGTGGTTAAAGTTACTGGTGAACTTTATTAAGCTGTTAAAATACAACCTGCAGTGGTTAAAGTTACTGGTGAACTTTATTAAGCTGTTAAAATACAACCTGCAGTGGTTAAAGTTACTGGTGAACTGTATTAAGCTTTAAAAATACAACCTGCAGTGGTTAAAGTTACTGGTGAACTTTATTAAGCTGTTAAAATACAACCTGCAGTGGTTAAAGTTACTGGTGAACTTTATTAAGCTGTTAAAATACAACCTGCAGTGGTTAAAGTTACTGGTGAACTTTATTAAGCTGTTAAAATACAACCTGCAGTGGTTAAAGTTACTGGTGAACTGTATTAAGCTGTTAAAATACAACCTGCAGTGGTTAAAGTTACTGGTGAACTTTATTAAGCTGTTAAAATACAACCTGCAGTGGTTAAAGTTACTGGTGAACTGTATTAAGCTTTAAAAATACAACCTGCAGTGGTTAAAGTTACTGGTGAACTTTATTAAGCTGTTAAAATACAACCTGCAGTGGTTAAAGTTACTGGTGAACTTTATTAAGCTGTTAAAATACAACCTGCAGTGGTTAAAGTTACTGGTGAACTTTATTAAGCTGTTAAAATACAACCTGCAGTGGTTAAAGTTACTGGTGAACTGTATTAAGCTGTTAAAATACAACCTGCAGTGGTTAAAGTTACTGGTGAACTTTATTAAGCTGTTAAAATACAACCTGCAGTGGTTAAAGTTACTGGTGAACTTTATTAAGCTGTTAAAATACAACCTGCAGTGGTTAAAGTTACTGGTGAACTTTATTAAGCTGTTAAAATACAACCTGCCGTGGTTAAAGTTACTGGTGAACTTTATTAAGCTGTTAAAATACAACCTGCCGTGGTTAAAGTTACTGGTGAACTTTATTAAGCTGTTAAAATACAACCTGCAGTGGTTAAAGTTACTGGTGAACTTTATTAAGCTGTTAAAATACAACCTGCAGTGGTTAAAGTTACTGGTGAACTTTATTAAGCTGTTAAAATACAACCTGCAGTGGTTAAAGTTACTGGTGAACTGTATTAAGCTGTTAAAATACAACCTGCAGTGGTTAAAGTTACTGGTGAACTGTATTAAGCTGTTAAAATACAACCTGCAGTGGTTAAAGTTACTGGTGAACTTTATTAAGCTGTTAAAATACAACCTGCCGTGGTTAAAGTTACTGGTGAACTTTATTAAGCTGTTAAAATACAACCTGCAGTGGTTAAAGTTACTGGTGAACTTTATTAAGCTGTTAAAATACAACCTGCAGTGGTTAAAGTTACTGGTGAACTTTATTAAGCTGTTAAAATACAACCTGCAGTGGTTAAAGTTACTGGTGAACTTTATTAAGCTGTTAAAATACAACCTGCAGTGGTTAAAGTTACTGGTGAACTTTATTAAGCTGTTAAAATACAACCTACAGTGTTTAAAGTTACTGGTGAACTGTATTAAGCTTTCAAAATACAACCTGCAGTGGTTAAAGTTACTGGTGAACTGTATTAAGCTTTAAAAATACAACCTGCAGTGGTTAAAGTTACTGGTGAACTGTATTAAGCTTTAAAAATACAACCTGCAGTGGTTAAAGTTACTGGTGAACTTTATTAAGCTGTTAAAATACAACCTGCAGTGGTTAAAGTTACTGGTGAACTTTATTAAGCTATTAAAATACAACCTGCAGTTTTTAAAGTTACTGGTGAACTGTATTAAGCTTTCAAAATACAACCTGCAGTGTTTAAAGTTACTGGTGAACTGTATTAAGCTTTAAAAATACAACCTGCAGTGGTTAAAGTTACTGGTGAACTGTATTAAGCTTTAAAAATACAACCTGCAGTGGTTAAAGTTACTGGTGAACTTTATTAAGCTGTTAAAATACAACCTGCAGTGGTTAAAGTTACTGGTGAACTGTATTAGGCTGTAAAAATACAACTTGCAGTGTTTAAAGTTACTGGTGAACTCTATAGAGCTGTAAAAATACAACCTGTAGTGGTTAAAGTTACTGGTGAACTCTATTGAGCTGTACAAATACAAGCCACACTGGTTAAAGTTACTGGTGAACTCTACTGAGGTGCAACAATACAAGCCACACTGGTTAAAGTTACTGGTCCACTGTATTACGCTTTCAAAAACACAACCTGCACTTGCCACTTGTTAAAGTGTTGGGGATAGTTTCCCCCCCGTCAATCTGTCTGTCTGTCTGTCCGTCCGTCCGTCCGTCCGTCCGTCTCTCAGTTTGTCTGTCTGTCTGTCTGTCTTTCTGTCTGTCTTTCTGTCTGTCTCTCAATTTGTCTGTCTGCCTTCCTATGTCTGTCTCATGTCTCTCTGTCTGTGTCGCCAACTAATTGGCTCCACTTCCAGGCTGTGTAAACAGTGGAGCTGGGGTTGTTGGGGATTCCTGTGGTGTTGCATGGCGCCGTGTTAATGGTGCTCTCTACGTGACCTGGAAGACGTCTCAGTGCACGCTGGCTCCTAGCCATCTGAGAACAAGGCACCTACACGGCCACTGCTGTGGCAGCTACAACTCGTCAGCCATGGCAGACTGGAACAGGCTGGGTGCTGGGACGCCCTTGAGTAGACTGGAACAGGCTGGGTGCTGGGACGCCCTTGAGTAGACTGGAACAGGCTGGGTGCTGGGACGCCCTTGAGTAGACACAGCTCGGAGACAGAATGTTACAGACGGCGTTCTGAGGCTAGCTGGATGGTGAATGTTGTGATGCGTAGGACTGCTACCTGGTGACCACAAAGTAATGAGTTCAAATCCCACCTGGGAACACTACTGCTAAAAAAAATGTAATGGTTATGTGATAAATAGGCTTCTAAGGTACACTGTGGAGTGAATTCTAAAACATGCTGTGATACAAGCTTTGTTGCCGAAAAATGAAAAAAGAAAATCTGAAAAACCACTTGTTTTATTTGATTTCAAATAAATCATCAAATTGGCCAACTGGCTTGGGATACAAATATGTTTTCATTACTCCACAGGAAATTCTCACTTTTCCTGGAAAATATTGAAAATAACCCTGTATCAAACCATTTTAAAATGTACTCAAAATATGACAATGTAGCAGAAGTTTCACTAAGCTAGTTTTACTCAGCCAAGACACTTTTTTCATAGACACACTACAGTTATGTGTGATCACCAATATTATTATGCATTTGTCCTGCTATCTCGTTAACTTATTTTTTCTCCACTTGGAATTAAGTAAATAAATATGACGTTGAATAATGAATATTTCAAAAATTGTCTGTTTGTTATCTCGAAAACTTCTATTGAACGACTGAGATGTCCTCATTTATATTGTAGGCATATATTATATTAGCATATACCTAATTCTGACATATGGGAGACAAATTTCATTGTCATTAAATGTCCTATAAACATGATGGTTTTTAAACGCAGCATAGGCAGATTGACTTAATTCGTTTTATGTTTTGTTTATTTGAATGAATGTTTATTTTTGGCTCTCAGATTTAGAATATCTCCTCTGGGCTTTGCAAATAATATGATAACATGCAACGAACATATTCCAGAAAATGTAAATAAAATGGTATCCTGCAGCTTTCATTTTGAAATGATTTGACCTTCCCACAAAGCAGGACTTTTCCTTCCTTGATGAAATGGTTTGTGTGCCACTTGACTCTCACACTCACAGCTGCATTTGTCTGGCAAATCCTTCCCCGCTGCGCAGAGTTTAGAAAAGGAAAAGAGGTCGGTCGGATGGCAGGGAAGTTCAGGCAACAAGTGCTGTTTCATAGATTGCCTTTGTGAGTATCAAAACCGAAGCCAGTGAAAAATGATGCATGCTTTTACACTTGTGAATCCTGGCAACTGAGGAAAGAGGCTGACGAGGATAGAAAGGAAGGGGGTAGAAGAAGAAAAAAACTAGAGCAGAAAAGTCGGCCTTGGCGAACAAAAGAGCCTCGAGCTCATTTAACCGGGGTTGCAACGAGTTTTTTGTCCCTGCCGCATGACGGGCATCGGGGGAACATATTGTATCGAGATAGTTTTGAAGAGAATGCACGCGGCTGTGAGAGAAAGAGTTGCTTTGATCGACGCGCTGGGGTCCCCGGATCCCCTGGCGCGAGCAGACTGACTGCAAGGCGTTCATCACTTTTCAAGCCTAGACACACTTACAAACGCCAATGAATGAGATTAGCATATTTGTAATTTATCACAATTTTGTTTCACTTTTTTGGTAAGTTATTCAAGGAAAAACGTATATCAAAAGAAAATAGATCATTTATCAATAGTGCTATACGAGAGACTTGTCACACGCACTCAAAGAAAGCTCTCAAAAAGAAAATGAAAAGAGAAATTCAAAAATATCATGTCAGCGTTTTCCTTTTCATTTTCGCCAATCGTTTTAACTTGATAAAGGGGCGTGTATTATGCATTTCATTACACCGATATAGATTTGTATTCATCAAGTGCAAACTATAGGTTATGATTTAACCATGTAAACGAGTATAAGTATTTCCATAAAGTTCCGTGCGCTATCGGCATGAAAAGAAGGCCACCACGGTGAGATAATGGACTGTAATATTTCATATGGGGCACGAGAAAGCTGTGCACAATACTTCTCATATCCCCCTTCTTTCACACCGAACAAAGATCATAGCGAGACGTCTTTATGGCTAATTCATTGAAAAGCGCATCTCCCATTCCCCCGTTGAAAGGTCATATTGCTGTGTACGGTCCACCAGAGGGGGTTCCTCCAAGCTTCACTCTCAGCCAGCTGGCTGTCGTATGGAGAGGAAATACATACATATCGGTTCTTTTAATATCTAAGGAGAGAGTATATAGTGTCATTGTATGACTTAAATTGTTCTGAATGTTACCAGCTAAGTAGTCTAATATACATTCAGGATTAGCTGTTTAGTTTTAGGTTAGTTTGAACTTGTGTACGATACGATCTGTACGTGTTTGAAAGCACTTGGAGTGTTGATCATTCCAGCTGATGGTCGTTTACCGTTTTGTGTTCTGTGCGCACAAATAAACGCCCCTTCTGCCTAAAAGCATTAATTTATTTTACCTTGGTCTCACCCTCCATGTTAAAACACTGACAAATTGCCAACAAGCCCCCCTCCTCTTTTTTTTTACTCTGTGGCTCCCTCGCCCCCCACCCACCCCTTTTATTTCCTTCACTCACTCTGCCTGACCAAGAACACAAAATGATAACAACAACCTTGATATCAATCCGATCTTTGAGTAGCACCTTGCATTTAGGTTTTAAAAAGTGTCTGTCTATAGCTGCATGTATGCATTTCAATAAGTCACCAACAGTTTGGACTAAACTGTGAATGCGCTGGCTGAAATTACGGGCAACATCAGTGCGCAATGGATTAAAAAAACATCTCGCAAACTTTTACGCATAAATATTTTCCACGGATGAATTCAGAAATATGTTAGCACATCGCAACTTTATGCTTGAGTAACTTGAGGATTTTCTTAAAGGATACACTAAAGATATTTGACTACTCTGCTGACATATATATTTGCATTACCTTTCCATAACATCATTTTTTTTTGTAAAAGAAAATAGACAGCAAGGACGTCTCCATTTAAAAAATGATGATGAATCTATAAAATGTATATAGACTTATAAAAGCAATGCGATCATTCTTATTTTATCCGTCGATTTTTATAAAACATTAGGTTATTCCTTGCACACTGTTTATCGCCTAACCATAGATACCCATGCGCAAAACAGAACAACCAAGCTGCTGTTAAAGTTTAAGTTACTGAATTTCACATTAAAACCTTTCCAACCAGTGACAATAGCTGATGGTTGTCTTCCTATTGGTTACACGGTCAATTAAACTTGTTTTTGTCTTTTTAGAGCAGAGGGTGCAACCTGCGCGCGCGTTTTGGAGCCACTTGTTGCCTCGCCTTATCAACTTGGAGCCATTGAGAAGTTAAATATCCCTGTAAGCACACAAGTTACCATCTCGAGAGCTCCCCGAGGACAAAAGACCACAGCCTTAGTACCATATGCTTAATGGATACAGCCGTCGAGCCTCTAATCAAAGTAAAACGTGGTCTTTTAAATGTTGGATAGGCTCCTTTATTTGATTTAGATGGAGTACTTGCGCACAAAACCAAAGCGCGCGCGTCGGCATTGACTCGACCCCCTTTTCTTTCTTTTTGGGAGGCCAAAGCGACCACCACGTAGACTCGTTTCATTACAACATAAGCTTTTCATCACTCGGCTTTGTCCTCACTGAAAGTAATGCTGTGAATCAAAGAAATGACAATATTTTCTATCAGCTTGAAGACTCCGGAGAAGGGCCCTCGAGCTTGGCAAAAATCAGGGCTCTTCATTCAACCCGCCACTCCGCACCTGTGGTCCCCCGCATTGAAAGTACACAAACCTGTCCCTATTATCATTAATCATTCACGAACAACACAAAGACTGAAATGGAGCAGGTTGAAGTCTGTTTATGGCTCGTAAATGTTTTTTTCTGAAGATCTGCCCAAAGCTTTTTGTCCGGCTCTCCATCCACCTCCAGCTCGCCTCTCCGTCTCGCTCTCTTTCAGACGTGGAGTAGCCCTGTAGTTACCATTTTCAATCGTGACATCTGCTTAATCTTACTGATCAAA
This sequence comes from Aplochiton taeniatus, assembly GCA_017639675.1. Lineage (NCBI taxonomy): Eukaryota > Metazoa > Chordata > Actinopteri > Galaxiiformes > Galaxiidae > Aplochiton > Aplochiton taeniatus. The sequence continues at coordinate 1,867,688 of CM030189.1, forward strand.
ATATGGGAGACACAAAACATATGTAGGAGAGGATTTGTTAAATCCCCTTAATGAGCAATCAACGGCGGAAAAACAATGGGCACGTGGCACCGTTTGCATGTGGCACCTTGCAGCACCCTGACAGGTCTCTTGTTGGTATAAATGTGAAAGAGGAAACGCCAGGTGATAGCGTAAAGAAAATCAATGTCCCAAAGAGCCAAGACCAAGTCCCCCCATTCTCTCTCCTTGAAGAATTAGCAGACATAAATTTAATTGGCTTATCAATCCTGCGCAAAAGGCCTTCTCGTCTAATTGCCTACGGATGGACGCAAAGAACAAAACATGCCCGAGAGATTAAATGTGTGTCTGGCTGTCTGGCGTGGCGAGCCCTCGCCCCCCGAGAGAATCATTGAAAATGTTTTATTATAACAGAACGTCATGCTTTACAATCCCCCTTGTGTGTGAAGACAATGGTTGATGGAACATTAAATAGTCGCAGTGCTGTGCCAAACCGTCTTGGAGACACTGTAAGAACCCCCACTCTCTCTCTCTCTCTCTCTCTCTCTCTCTCTCTCTCTCTCTCTCTCTCTCTCTCTCTCTCCCTCTCTCTCTCTCTCTGAATCTCTGTGTTTGCTTATTCTTCAGGCAGCTGCTGTGTCCAACCAAGCTAGCACAAAAAAAGAAAAGAGAACTAGTTTTAAATACCAGGTGCATCCCATGAGAACGTCTGCGGAGATGGATCTGTCACAGGCAGTACTTGGAGCTGCAATAAAGATATAATTTGAATTGCATAAAGAGCCTCGACGTGTAGATGCATTCCACGCATGGACATAGCATGGCGGGGTCTCCGACATCCTCGCCTATTGCGCTCTCTCTGCCTCTTGTTGCATCCCATCTAACACCGCCTCCTCCTCTCTCTATATCTCTCTCATCCCGTTTCCAAGCTAACACCTGTTAACGTTAGACAATATCCAAATTGTTGAAACACTGGGATAACCCTAATGCGCGCAAATGTGAAAGGCTACCGAAATGTCTTTTGTTTTTCATCTGGATGACATTTATGCTGAAATCTTACAGGTTACCAGGCAAGGAAACCCCAATAGTTCGTCTGCGTGGGCTAAAGTGGTCAAGCTTCTAGCTAGCAGCACAATGCAACCTATTTAATCAAAGCGGTCCGTTTAATCAAAACATTAAAAAAATGGTCACAGAGCCAATGGCTGTGCCCTTATGAGTGAAGAAAAAAACTAGAACAGCATCCAATCATTAAATTAAATTAAATTTAGCCACACGGACGTTTCGAGCAAGATGCCCTTCTTCAGCGTGTAATGGGCTACACCTAGTCCTTATGAGTCCATATTTCCAAAGCGCGATAATCCAGGAATCAAGCCGATTTGCAGCTTAAGTGTTCTGTTAAGCGTCCCTCTTCGTGAGTTAACAATACGGCTTAAAAAGGATTTGAATGAGTATTAGCAGGCAATGAGGATTACGATTAGATTACTTTCATTTGATTTAAGTATAACATATCAGTGAAATTATACATTCATCCGCTCATTTGGGTGTTCAAAGTTGTCTTAGAGGCTATATGTTACCAATATTTTAATAATAAAAAAAAATTATGTGGCCGAGAAACATTTGTCAATAGGGTGAAATGGTGCGTAAAAACATTGCAAATTGACGCGCAACTCGAAAAAAGACTATATATTGCAGTATATTAAACAGGAAATAAAAATAAATACATGTTATCAGTTTTGCTTATTTTGCATGAATAACTTTCATCTGACTGTAGGCTCATTTAAATATTTTTTTCAGTGACTTTGAGATACATCCATTGATACTGTCAATGTGCAATGCATGTGTGAGTACCACGGCATTTCCTCAACAGGTAGTCCAAAAGTACATCCATGAGTCCCAATTTAGCCTAGGGATATGCTTAGCCTATACGTGCAGAATTAATTCCCTTTTCATCGCTGTCCACCATCGAGCTATTCTGAACCAAATTGGAGCTTGGCATGGCTTTCTAATGTTCAGCCGTCTCAGACCTCGAAGAAAACCTGTCACGCAGTAAATGGTGGAGCTCTTTAAAGTCTTGCCAAGACCGCCGCCGAGACTGACAAGATAGAGACCCGGACTATTTCAATTCCTCCTACAAGCCTGTCCATTCCGCTTGGTTGGTACCACATCCAAAGAGTGTTGTGAGAGTTTATTTTTTTTCCTTTGCTATGCGCCTTTTACACAAAGAACCCCGTACAATACCAATACTGTTGTCATATATTTTCTTTCGGCTCACTTTCTTCAGACAATTACTTTGAAATGTTAAGCTGTTGCACCCCCCCCCCCCCCCCCCTTCCCCATCACTCTTTGGACTTAGTGCATGGGTACTTTATTAGGCTTAAGAGTGACTTGCTAACATTTGACTTTCTAATGACAGTAAACGAATTACATGGTCTGCAATGGCGTGTCTATAGGACGCGGAGAACTACTGTTATAATGAATTCCTAATGCAAATCGAGAATGAATTATAAATCCCCATGAGATCTGAAAACACACCAAAAACAACAGGGGTTGAGATGTTAAAAAAAACTAAAGATAAATAAATAATAGCCTATGGATACTCCATTATATGTTTGCAAAGTGACTCATTTTAATCCCTCTGAAAAAATACATCACATCATACATAATAATAATAATAACATGTAATTGCAGCCTATTGGCCAGACATTTAAAACAAATCCAAATTATTTAATCATACTTGCATAATCGCTACTGTTTTCTTGATAGTTTATTATCATAACATATTAAAGAGACTATAACGAAATTTACTCAAATAAATAAAGTAATCAATAACTTGCAAAGAGCTTTTTTATTTTTTTTACTTCACCTCTCTCATGCATATCCCAAAATATGTATCCATGGATGCTGTCTCATCGGTTGCATGGCAGTATGTGAGTGTTTGGTCGTTTGAGCATGCATATATTTGGAAGGACATGCATACAAGATGGTGGTGCCAAACTGACGCAGACATGGTAAGAGGGACAGTGTTGGAATTGGGCCGCTACCACGGGAAAATGTCTCCTGGAACCACCTGGTAAGCCTATAGCTTGCAAAGGGGGGCATTCAACAGCTAATACCGCCCGCAGCTATACCCACAGATATAGCTTTATTCACGGCGCTTTACACATGCAAAAAAAACTTATAAAGGATATATACGCTTATGATAGACTTTATATACAGCTTTATCATTTATTATTATTATTATAAATAATTTGTATTTGCTTGATTGTTTTCATTAGCATGTGATTAGCATACTTGATTGAATGATGGCGAGAAGGGAAGAGAGGGGGGTAATTCGTTTCTGCGAATAGCGGAGACTGATCGCATGCTGACTGATACCTGACACATAATTATTAATATCATCCGAAGTTATGGCTCAAAGTAGATATCTATTTGATATCTGAATCAATAATGATACTTGTTTATATTTTGCCTTATTACAATAAGTTAATGGATAGGCATATCCTGTATCCATTAAAAGTGATAGCCTATGTTTAGTCATATCGGGCCAACATTTTTTCGAGCAAAGATTCATTTATTTGCAATCACAGTAGATAACCTCCAATGCACTTTTGTATTTGTCGAATGGCAATGTATGTATTAATGTACCAAAATGAATATAAATAATAAATGATCAAATTAACCCGTATAGTAGATCAAATATGTCAACACAACAATTCATCATCAAAAGCTTTTATTTGAAAATTATATAAATATAAATAATCATTTCACAACTCAAGTATAAAAATAGTTTCTTCTTTCATCACTGTTAAATTAAAATCATAAATTATAAAAAATCATTCAAACAATTAACACAATACAATATTGCCACATGATTGCCAGTTGCCTGAATTTCCAAATAAAGAACATTTACATATTTACAGACCATTGAATCAACGATACAATATATTAACATCACATGGTGTTCACAAAAATAATGCGCTTCTGCACATTAACAAAATTAACATTTTCACATTTACAATGTGCGTCTTACAAGACAGTTTTATGGTTCAAGTAAAATTGAGCTGATTTTGTGACTTTCTAGTGTCAAAACGTTTTAAGCCACCAAATTAAACGGAGGCTCGTTCTCAATGTTGTTTAGCGACGATTTCATGTGCACTTTCCGTGGATCTTCCGGTGTCCAAATTTTTGCGGTTCTGATGACGTTCTGATCTTTCAGCTGTTTCTCATCTGTCCAGGAGAGAGAGTGGCCAGCCAGCGGAGGTAGACCATAATCTGGGTCGCTAGGAGACGGAGACCCTGGGAGCAGAACAGAGAAAGAAAAAAGATCAGTTTTCAACATAATACCAAACAAATTAATCATAATATTTAATCATAATCATAATAATCGTAATAGTTTTCTTATCTAGACTGTGAAAATAGCGCATGAAAACAAATGTTTTGTTGGAGTAAGTATTGGCTGTTGTAGGATAAATGTATAACTCGTACTTGATTTAAAAAGGAAGTAACTTACTTGTCGCTCTGTGACAGATGATGACCTTCTTGGGCTGCGCCAATGCCTCACTGTTGGCGTTGCGGATAGGCATATCCGATTGTACCAACTCCGCTAGAAAGTTAATGTAACCAATGGCAAGGCGCAAGGTGTCCACTTTGGAGAGTCTTTTCTCGTAGGGCAGAGTTGGGATATGTGTCCGTAGCCCCTCAAAAGCGTCGTTAATAGACTGCATCCTCCTCCTCTCCCGTACATTAGCGGCCTGTCGCAGGTGTTGCATTTCTCTGTCTGATCGCATGCGCCTTCGCCGCTTCAGTAACGGGCCGTCGCCGTTCATTTGAGGCGAGAGCTCCGACGTGCTGTCAGCGCAGCCGTAAGAAAAAGTAGAGGAGGATGAGGAGAAAGAGAAGTTTCCAATATCACAGTAGTCTCCATCCTGAGCCACAGACCGACCACTGTCTTTGTAATAGTCTTGGAAATGGCTGGTAAGGAAATCAACGTCTTCGTCTAAAAACTCGTCCGTGTCCAAGTGGTCTCTTGAAGACTGGTCTGTGAAGAATTCGTCGTCGTCAAAATAAGGGGAGGAGAATGAGTCTAGGCCCGTGAACGGATCCAAGACGGTGTCCATCTTTAGTTGTTTTTTCCACACGAGAACAAACGTTTTATTTTAACTCTTTGCTCTGGTTGATCTCCTTGGGCTGTCAAGAGTTACTTGCTGAAGAACATATGCGAGGACCATTTATAAGGACATACACCGTCGCGTGCCGTTTACCAGAGGCACCAACCAATCAGCACTCAGTCCGCGCGATGCTCCGGAGAGGCGCACCTCGGGAGAATCCCGTATAACCCCGCCCCTTTCTTTCACCAAAGTCACACTGGAAGAATTTGTTGAAATGACAGGCTATTTTTTTTAATGAAGCTAAAATTTGGACAAATATGTTTGCTCAACAATAATATACTATTATTGTCGATGCTTGTGTGGAGAAAATATTGCCTGTCAATCTTTGAATCAAGACAAAAAAAACTTTCATATGATTTTTTTTTTACATCATATTGTCAGTGTATGCCCTCTCTAAAAGGTTACATTGCGCTCCATTTTTCTCATTTCAGACCATAAGCAAAGTCCTTAACCTTGACAATAAAACATTATTGGTCCATTTTAGCACACACAATATAATAGGCCTATTTGTAGTACCATGAGTCTTATGTCTTTGACGGTCACTTGTACCTGCTAAGAACTTTTCCGAATATTGTCAAAGCTAAACAAAATTCTCAAAAGTTCCTCAAACAGCAGATAACGTATTTCGGTGAACAAAACATGATATTTACGAGCAATTAAAGTGTTCGTGAAAGGCAATATTCTTCGAATCCTACCAACCTCTTAAACCCATCCCGTATAAAGTCCGCATAGCTCTTTCTTTTCATTGACAGACCACACCATGCAGGCAGGCAACACGCGCAGTAGCTTTTATAAGCACTGAAGACTCAATTATGTGGCTTTCCTATGTAGTGGCCCTCAAGCTCATATCGATCCATAGAACTCACTGCAAACACTCGTTAGACTAATGCCAGTCAAGTGAAGGACAATGTCATCCTCAAGATATAAGGCAATAAGGGACAACTATATATTGGGGCCTGTGCTCATCGATCATCTTTTATTTACCAGCGCAGACGCATTTGTGTCAACAAGTGGACACATACCACTCGCCTGCTCACGCGACAATCAATGGCGAGTGAATAAGAGCACTCTATCGACAAAGCGGGGGCGTTGCGCCGCCTCAATAGCGACGCAGGTCGTCTTTCTTGTCACAGTAAATTAGCTGTTTATGACAAAGAATTGAGCTATCATTAACGGAAAATATGGTTAAGACTACATTTAATTTAAATTGTATACATAGTTCCATGTTCTGCACTTTAAGGTTCTAAGTTTGAAATGTGTGATTGCACAACAAAAAGATAATACAATACTTGTTTATAAACGTTTGTAACAAATATAATTTAAAAACCTGTATCTGTTCATAGGCAACACCATGTCTTACCGTAGGGAGCCTAAAGCACTTCTAAGGCAGTTTAAATCATTTTAAAAGTATTTTGAAATAAGCCTGTTCTCACTTGCGTTTTGAGTTATATATTTTAGACACGATTTTCATAAAATGTTGAGGAAATATTACATTATCAATACAACAAAATAATCAATTCATTATTTGAATTGTGATTTCCCGCTGCGCTTAAATCTTGTTGCCCAAATGCCATTAAGCCCCTTGTAAATTGACAGATATAGGAACCACCATTTAGTCTAAGTGGACCTGCTCCAAACGTAAATAAACGTACCAGTAAAAAAGAGACAGGCCATTCGTGACAAAGTATGTTTTTTATTTAAAGAGGAGACTGGTATGAGAAAGGAGTCACCGGGCGGCCTCACAGTGGTATAGCCAAGAGCCTCGTCTGTTTGACAACTCACAACAAATTACCACCGGTACCTGAAAAATGCTAAATATACTGACTGGTCGTTCTCTCCAAGCAAGGTCTTATTCACTCCTATTCACAGCTAGATAGAAGGGGGTCACTTTGTCTAGGAGAATAGCCTTTTTGGGGATGTTAAGACGAGAGGCGAGAGAAAGCTGCAACACGGGGGCACAGTCGTGGGAATAACGCCACTTGCGCACCTCCGCCAGTCAATGCGACTTGTCTTGTTACAAACGAGCGGTGCTTTCGCTGTTGCTGCTGCTGTGGGCAGGCGGCGCAGTCTGTTGCTAACTACTGTGACCGTTCGTGATAATAGAGACAGGCAATGCACAAAGCGTGTAGACAGTTTTCTACTTATAGGACTACGGGCTCATTCTAAGATGTGCATATGGCATATTACCACGGTATGAACCAGAATGTTTTGGGATTATGGTAAATTTTGTATGTTCTCCAAACTTAAATTGCATATATATCCCGTTAACCCGTAAAAAAAAGGCAAACAGTTGGTAGGTACCTGAGAGACTGGCTGGTGCTCAGTATTCCCTCAGACGGGACCTTGACAGTCATGCGCTCAATTCATCCGTGTGACATGCCACCGTCCAAGTGGCCGCTGCAGCGCGAGCACCGGCATGGGAATAGCAACACTTGTCCCCTTTCGTAGGAGCAGCCGGCAGAATAGCGGCGCTGAACGTTATGGATGACAAGTTGCACTGCGAAGGTCACGGTGCGTTATTGGAATCATGGGGTTACCATTGAAGGGGATTGACACGAATTAATGTTATAAATTACTATTCACATACACACGTTAAGTTTAGGTACAATTTTGTAAATTGAAGCCAATATTGCCATTTGGGTCAAATTAAATTCAGGCTATAAGTGAAAAGTAGCCAATTGTAGCGCATTAGACCGCCTAGCTTAATCCTTCACAGCGGAGCGCCCATAATTCCCTGTAATCTTCGCTGTTAAAGGGATTAAGGGAGTAGGCGAAAAATAACAAATTAAACGGATTAAGAGACAGCCATTTAACAACTTAATCAATTTATTAGGAACAACCCGGTTATTTTCTCCAATTCGATGCACGCAAAATATAGCCTAATAAAAAGAAATCTCCAAACGTTTTTTCAGCGTTTTCTTCTTCAGATTTTTTTTATTGTAGACTTCCTAATAAATTAACTTTTCACACGAATGTCATAGCTTAAAGCCATGCAAGAACCTGTTGCTTTAGTGATAGTTAGAAAGCATGAGCTGCCACTAAAATGGACATATAGTATATGTCGATGTGTGCCATTCTCATAGTCTCGTTCAAAACCGTACTTGTTGTAGTACGAGACGGGTCTATACGTGACTTATTCGTATAGAGGCTGCAGCCACCCAACTGTCGCACTTCTAACCTCGCGCCGCACAGTTGTGCTTCGTCTCGCACGCTTTTCTTTTCATCTCGCAATTTTTAGTGACCTTCTACCTGAAAAGCGTTGCTGGTAAAAACACGATTCAAGGAAACACACACAACCACGCATATCAAACACACACCAAAACAAACACACACACACACACACACACACACACACACACACACGGGCTGATTGAGAGAAGAGGGTCACAGAGTGTCAGCACTGCGAGTTGCCAAACTCCGGGGAGTCCTGGGAATCCAGCCACATGCGCACGGGATCGGACACGGTTTCAACGCTCGCTCTCCAGATTGCCTGACAAATTAGAACGGTTCTCGTGGTGGGGTCGCAGTCGCACTGAAAGAAAGTGAGAGCAAGACATGACTTCTTTGATAACAAATACATAAATAAATTGCCCATGCATGTCATGAAACAATGTTAACGTTGGCAAAGGCGGAGGATTTGTCACGGTGTAAAGGTTTATTTCTTGCGCAGCTGTTACACGTTGCGTAGCTATATCAAACAGGTAGCAGCGCAAAACAATTACGAAATGTATGCTTGGATAAGAGGATCTCTACAACCCACATCTTTCTATAGGCTCTTCAGTTATTCCATCAACTACCAACGCAATCAGCCCTGGACTGATCCAAACTGTTAACCAAAACCTTTTAAAATCCATTCAATTTATAAGGAAATCATTTAGGATGTAGGCATAATACATTAATACAATAATTAAAATAAAATATAAAGAAAGACGGTGGAAGAGATGCGGGGGCCATCCCCAAGCCCTCCGGTATGAACTCATGCAATTTCGAACCAAAATAGCAGCTTTTCTTTCTCCAAAATGATAAGCATAAACACTTCTTAAGTAAATGATAAAATATGCTCTTCAGATTAGTGTAGATTATTGATTGTGCTGCTGCTTGGCCTAATTGATTGGGGTGCTAAGCTGGCGGCCCTGTCCAAAAGCGATGGAGCTTTTAGTTTCGCCCCGGGCTGTTTGGCCTTGAACGGGATAAAAAAGACATGCACTTTAGCGTCCTTCAACGCGGGAGGGACACTCTGATAAGACTCCAATCCAGGCTCTGCCTGCCTGTCTGGGGGAAAATACATCAATGGTTTGCTACTGTAATGAAACGACTCAGTTACTAAATCTGTCGCGGTCACTGTTTGTGTGTAAGTAGCCAATAAAGCTTAGTGGAAAGTGAACGCTTCTAAGCCAACGTGGACATATGTTGTTTTGGTGGATAACCCGAGTTTGAGAGAATGAAACAGGGGCTTGATACATTTTTAAGTTGCTGCTTCTGGTTTTGCTCAATGAAATTGTAGAACAAATATATCATATAAACATTAAACGTATGCGCCCACAAATGCAGTTAGGCCTACAATATCATTAGGCTATTGTGTGTATAGTCTGCTTTCCCATCAAAAACGTACAACATCTTTAGGAAATATTTGTAAACAATATAGCATAGCCTACTGATATGTATTAGGCCTATTATTATTTTGATTAAATCATTATTGTTATTGATATGAAAACGAACACTAGTAATAACAGTGTTTACTATGATATTATTAATCCTAAACATATTATCTCTTTCAATAGATTTACACACACACACACACACACACACACATATGTGTGTGTATATATATATATATATATATAGAGAGAGAGAGAGAGAGAGAGAGAGAGAGAGAGAGAGAGAGAGAGAGAGAGAGAGAGAGAGATTAATATATATATTCACATACACATGCTATGGCCAAACAGTTTTGATATCGAATCAATTATATTTATGCGATTACTTGCACCATTTTAAATGCAATCAAATTGAAACCATTTTATCTCCCTTAATTCGACTGTACTTTTAATTTAGGCGAACAATTTTATCCATAATCATTTTAAGTATTTCCCTGGAACACACAGTCCCTAAATGTTCGCGCATTCTCCGGAACCTTAACAGGCTTGTCGAAAGGCTGTTGATTTTCTTGGGGTATTTTAGCGACGACACACACTTTTTGGAAATATCTATTTTCATACGAAGTCAATGTATTGCTAAAGTAGACCTACCAGCACAGCATTGCCATCTGCCGGCCAAAATTAAGAAAACGACATTGCTTAACTTCATAACAACCAGCTTTTATTTGTAGAATACTCTCATACACTCTATATCCATTTACTTCAGGATGGGTTGGGTGCACTGCTTTGTTCCCATGATATCGTCTAATATGTATTGGAACATTTTTGTGTTCAACTCTACCAACTATACCTCTTATAACGAAAGACCAGCGCTACTGGTGTGCAGCGGATTCAGGTGCCATCTAGTGGGAAAATGACGGTTCCAAACCTTTGCTGTTAACACTCCTTCAGAGAAGTTAAATGAACAGGAAAGTAATGGATGCCCGATACCAAGTAACTATTGAACTAAAAGTATTTTTGTGTACCTAAAAAAGGTGGATACCCTTGCTGTCACTGAGCTTGCTGTGGGGGCATGTGCCTGACTTCCCTTGATTTCCTGCTCTTGGCTTTGGCTGTAACCTACTGTACACCACGTGATGCGCAGATCATCCTGAACCTCCCTTCTCTCTTCCGGTCAAATTTGTCAACGAGTTTACGTTGCTAAGCTTTTTTTTTTTCTTTTTTTTATCCTATCGGAACAAAGCTTCACAAATTTGTCCACACAGGACATCTGAACACACAAGATACATGTTTACAATTTTCATAAAATGTTACATTTTTTTCTATTTCACTTTTGTGCATCTGTGGTCAGTGTGGTGGAAATGAAGGTGTTTGACTTCAAATAGGAGAGAATGTGTGTTACTGAAAGTACAAAAACATCCGCCTGATGGACAGACTTTCAATGCAAGCATACTAACCCTACAAGCATTTGCATGACACACACACACACACACACACACACACACACACACACACACACACACACACACAGTAGAATATTTTTATACTTAAATTATTCCTCAAAATAATCTTTACCCCTCGGGAACAACCCCTTTCGGAATAAATATTACGACCCGGTTTCAAACATACAAGCCTTATCCTGCTGCAGCTGCGATATGTAAAGCCACATGTTTGGCCTATCTCACCATGCAGTCTGTTGAAGCATAATGAATCAGCACTTTACTGGATATCAGGCACAACGACTAAGCCCTTTACTGTATGTAGTGACTTTCATTCAAACCAATTATTTCTCTTCCCTTGCTGGATGTGAGTTGTTGAACGCATGTTTGCTCACCGTTGTTGTCTTTGATGTTCTTGATCCGGTCTATTGTTGATAGTTGAGTTGTTGCAAATAATATTTAAAGCAAACGAAACTAAAGAGAAAAGACACCCTATTGTGCACTTAAGCTTAATTAGCTCCTGCTCCTAAGCGGCTGTGATGAGCAGGCATGTTGACGTGATGTCATGGTGGAACACTGTCTGCCTCCTCCATCAGGCTCACCTGTTGCCCTGAGGTAGCACACCTCATCTCAAAACACCAGCGCCCCCTTGTGTCCTCATCGGGAATAATACTAAACCATACACGAAAGAGAACTGTGCAGTGTATTGGCTCCAACACTGTACATCAGGTACAGTGACGAAGCACTTTCCAGTTCACCAGACACTTGTTACTTTACAGGTTTGGGAGAAACAAACGGCCCAAAACCAACATGTACAGCTTTTACAGAAACAAGAGATACACACTGTGTGCACTTATGAGATCTCAAAACCACAACTGCCATGTAATGGTTGATTGTTGATTGGACTGAGTAAGTAGGCTAAGCTAAGCTAAATGGGTGAGATTACTACAGTCTCTGTTCTTCTAACCAATTATACTGTATGTAGCACATCGGACATTTAGCACAATTTTGTCAAATACATATTTTATCCACACAGGCTTATTTCTTAAAATGTTGTTGGCGCTTTATACTGCGACTGTTTTTTTTGAATGTGCATTGTTTTCTTTTAAATATAGCTTAGTTTTGGATGTACAATTTCTTTAAAGTATAAAGAATGGAAGTTGTATATTATATAGTGTGTAATGGAAAATGACAAACCACCATAGGCATGGCATGACTTGGTGTTTTACCTAAAGAGAGTTGGCGCGCTGGAGTGAGCCCATACAACTCAGCTCCTCGTGGTAAAGAGGTCCAGGCAGGTGTGCCCACTCCACAATCCCGTTGTGAGCTACCACCATATTTCTGCCAGAGAGGCAGCGTTACATGTTCTGGGAGGGGGAAACCATCAGTGGAACAACTTATCTGACTTTACAATACAGGTGTCTTGTCTTGAAATAGGATATAATATATAGCAGATAGACTTTCTTTTTAATAAAATAAACCATGCGTAGAATGTGAATCTAAAAGTAGTTTTTTTATATTTTCAATTCATAACCGGGCAATAATTTGTAAGAGCCAATTGGGGAAATAGACGACTAAACAGTTTTTAAATGATTTAATACCATACATAAGGCATTTATTACCATGGGAGCTCCATTTAAAACAATGATTTGATGATATACACTATATCACCACAGACTAAGGTAAGGGGTTTTAGGAAAAACGTTTTCCTCTTCCAGAGTTTTCTTGGTTTCAGTGGGTCTGAAGAATAAGGACACAACTACCAGGATGTGAGTAATACAAATAACATTCCTTTATTATTGCCATGGAGTGAACAGGTTACAACATGAAGAGGTGAGCTCTCACAGTTTGACAAAGAATATCTTAATCAGTGGCGATTCCTGCTATGGCTGCTTGTGTTGTGCAACCCCCCTTCAGTAAGAAATTACAATAATCATTTAAAAAATGTACGCGAAATCCAGTTGCTTTTAACTCAGTTCAACTGAACTCATCGCTACTAAGGGGGCCAGGTTATCTGCAGCAACGGCGTCATTCCAAATCCGGGAATTCTTTTTTACAGTGTGCCTAGGACTCAAGATACCCCGAAATCCCAAACTCCCAAACTCTTCTTTAAACTCAACAATGCTGACAAAGCTTAAGCTGGACTTAGAGAAGTGGAGAATTCTGCCCCTTATATAATGACTTGGACTTCTATAGCGCCTTTCATGATACCCAAGGTCGCTTCACAAGAGTGGGAGGAGGAAGGTAGAGGGCAGGGTAGGGGTTTTAGGAAGGATAGGCGAGAGAGAAGAGGTGTGTTTTGAGGTACTTTTGGAACTGTGGCAGAGAAGTGGCAGAACGGATATGAGGGGGCAGGGTGTTCCAGAGGGTCGGGGCAATTGCACAGAAAGCCCTATCGCCAAAGGTTCTGAGTCTGGTGCGAGGAGTGGAGAGTAAGTCCTTGCTGGTGGAGCGCAGGGACCGTGACTGGGAGTACAGGTGGAGGAGGTCAGTGATGTACTTGGGTGCCAGTGAGTGAAGTGACTTGTAGGTGAGAAGGAGGATTTTGTAGCTGATGCGTTGTTTGATTGGTAGCCAGTGGAGTTTCTTGAGGATGGGGGTGATGTGCTGCCAGGGCTTGGTGTGAGTTAACACCCTGGCAGCTGAGTTCTGAACATACTGCAGCCTGTCTAGGGCCTTGTTGGGCAGCCCAGACAGGACACCATTGCAGTAGTCCAGACGGGAGGTGATGAAGGCATGAATGAGGATTTCGGTGACTGAGTCAGTGAGTGACAGCCGGAGTCTTGAAATGTTACGGAGGTGGAAGAAGGCAGATTTGGTGATGGTTATATATATGGTGGGGGGTATCAACGCAATGAAAATGGTCTCTCTTCCTAGATTTTTATATCTATTTCAGAATCTAACAATCTTCCTCACTTCAAAATTTTTGGAGAAATTGGACTCCATCATTTTTCCATTCATTTGAGGATATAAAGCTCATCGCATATTAAAAGCGCATCTACAAAAGCCTACAAATGAGGGTGGGCTGCATCTTCCGGTGTTTAGGAACTACTATTGGGCGGCCAATGCTAGGGCTTTGACTTACTGGCAATGGGGATTCCCAGTTGAGACATCATTTAACGATGCTCCCTTGTGGCTAAGCATTGAATCTACAGCAGTTAAAGGTTCTTCCCTGTCTACCCTGCTTTTTTCCAAGATAGAATCCCCAGATATATTCATTGGTTATTTCATTTTGAGAAACTCTCTTAGGGTTCTGAATCAGATAAGAGCTGTTATTAGCTGCCGAATGTTTCTATATACACTCCCGTATGTCAGAACCACTTCCTTTTGCCATGTCGGACAGTTTGGGTGTTTGCTGCCTGGAGGGACAGGGGACTTGCGACCCTTGGTGATTTGTATATAGATCAGCAGTTTGCATCGTTGGATCAGCGGAAAACTCAAACCGAAAACTCATACTTCTTTCGTTATCTCCAAATTAGGCATTATTCGAGACAACATTCCACATTTTGAAACTGTGTCGGAAAGTCGCCCATTCTCTGAGGTCTTCCAGCTTCCTCCAAACACCTGATCTCTATCGTGGTGTGTCTGTTCACCACCTCTATATCTAGTAACCACCGGAAAGAAGCCTGGCCGCTGAGCTGAATTTTGAGGTTTCTGAAAACATTTGGAACGAAGGTTTGACTAGAATCCAAACTTGTTCGATTAATGTCAGGTACAAATCGATTCAATTCAAAGTCATCCATAGACTTCACTGTTCAAAGACCAAACTTCACCGAATTGATCCATTGGTTTCCCCAGTGTGTGACAGATGCAAAGGTGCAGTGGGCACTCTAACACATCTTTTCTGGCTCTGTCCTCGTTTACGGAAGTTTTGGTGTGAGATATTCCAGTGGTTTTCCGGAGTCTATGGTAGGGACATTCCAGAACTGGCACTCTTTGGTTGCTCAGAGACTGCTTTTAGCTATACATCTGAGGAACAATTGGCATTGATGCTTGGTATGGTAGCTGGCAATACATGATTCTAGTAGATTGGAAATCACCTACACCCCCCTGCTTTTAGAAGTTGCTCAACGAAATAATTGCAATCATACAAATAGAGAGGATGTATGTGTACAAATGTATTGGTCCATTCATTGCTGATCTCAAAGATAAATCATTGTTTATTGGATTCTGCAGAACTGTAACCCTGTCCACTTTGCTGTTTATCTGTACTTAGTCGTATCGGAATATTTAACTTCTTGTAAATTGCTCTGAACTAAATCACACTATGTTTATATGTATCATTTACATGTCTTGACTAAAAATATGAATAAAAAAGAATATGTAAAAAAAACAAAAAAAAACTGGTTACAATTTCATCATGGATTATATTTCAACAAAGGCAATACATATTATACGGTTCACTTTTAGGCCGCAGGGGTAAGACAGTCTTCTCAACTCACAGGGGTGTGAAGACAAGACCCTTCATGAGAGTATCGTTTGTGCTTTCTGGTATCTGCATGGCACCTGTCGCAGAAGATCTGCCCTGGCCCACATCAAATTTGACTTTTGTGAGGATTGCATGGATGTCCTCACCCCTTAAAAAAACAAACAAACACAAAAAAAAACTTTCAGACTGTGATCATAGTACAGCCCTCACAGACAGAGCATATCAGGGTCCAGACAAATTCAAAGCATATAGACTTGCATATATTAGCTGTTCCTTTGAAATTTGAAGAGTAACCAAACATCATAAAAACATTTTCTGCTGCTGAAAAACAATGTATATCCAATAGGATGTCCAGTTACTCTTTGAAGCTTTCTTCTCAAGGTTAAACACAAACAAAACATTGCCTTGCTGCTGCTTGTAACTCCTTCCATCAGCAAGCCTAAGCCCTTATGCTTTATCATCCTGGGTCTTTATTTTAAGAGCATGATAGGAGTCTGTCTCTTATAAATTGGCAATAAACAAGCATGGCACATACAAGTATATTGTAACTTGATACTAACTAATATTCGAAAGTATAACAAAACAAAATCCCTCGCTATCGACGACTGTGTTATACCTGGGGCAGCTATCCTTCAGTTGCTTGCACAAGCTCTGGATGAACCAGGTTCCTGACAGCCTTCTATGGGCAACATGGCCGTGCACATTGGCCCTGACCACCAGGGTGTCGGCCATGTCGGGGACCTGGTAATCTATGAAGGTTTCCTCATCTTGAGTCCCATCGTCTGAACCTCCCGTTGCTCCGCTGTCTTCCATGTCATCGTGGCCCCCCAATTGTTTTTTCCCACGACACGCCTGGATGAAGAAAACCTTTGGCTTGCCATGGAGGGAATCGGTGTTGTAGAATGGTGAATATATTTTGTCACATTCCAAGACGCGGCGATCGTTTCCAAGGACGCCTTCGTCATTCCCATGGCTTAGAATGAAACAAACAAAGGCATTGCCGTGGTCCAGAGTCTTCAGGTCATCTTTTTTCCAGTTTCCAAAAGCCCACTGCTTAGGATGAAAACGGTTCAGCTTTGACACATCAGGATTTGATGTTTTTATCTCAGAAAACACATCCAATATGGATTTCATCGATTCTGCTTCTTGATCTTGGAACATAACCACTTTAAATCCCAGCCAGTTGAACACTTTAGCCGCAGCCTCTGCAAGAGAGTTTCAAAAAAATTAAATCAAAAATTCAAACTCAATACTCAAGCTTGATTTCTCCTCACTCTACTTTACAGTACATCAAGATAATTATCCATCAGTCATAGGTAATACAGTGTAAGTAGAATTGCCCCGAGAGGCTCTTTACACCCAAATAAAATGTAGCCTTGAATGGGCTTGTTAAAGTTATCTCTGTTTTATGAAAAACATTTCAGTGACTGTACGTTTATACTGTCTATGTTTTAGGGAGCTCTCATACCAGCGTCTTTCTCCGATCCTGCTCGGTAGCCTTCTGTACCAGGAGTAAACATGTTGTTGATGATCAAACAGAGCCCTCGCGGTACACTCTCCATCTTGTAGCAGTCCTAAAAAGCAACGGAGACAGCAAAAGGACGTGAACATTATTGCAAATGTTCCCCCGAGGTTCCTCACTTTTTGGGGATTGATTTGACTGTAGTGGAAATAAGTTACTTCAACAATTCAACTTAATCATAGATGAGTTCATATTTTTGTGTGTAAAATAAAACAAACACACCCTTTGGTTTGAGCAGTCAGAAGGCTTACTGATGCAAAGCCCATCTTGGAGTGGAGCCTGATGTATAACCGCAGAAGAGCCTTGTGGTGGGGACACCTCTGAAAAAATATCAAGGAGATTTGTTCATGCATTGTAACAGTACAGTCACTTCTTTCCTATTTAAAAGATGGAAAAAAATATATTGTAATAAAATCCAACAAGGGCACCTACGGTTTCCGGTATAGTAGGCCTACGGGATAGCTTGTTAGAGAAATACTATAATGTGATGATCAGAACACAAACATGCACGAGGCCTAATATTGAATAAGAAAATGCAAACATGAAGAGACAGTGGGCTTATTACAAAATAGCCTTAGGATAATGTTGAAGTAATCATATATTACACATATGTAGTAAATACGTAGTGAACCACTATCAACTGGTAGTTGTGTCCATGAGGAAAGCCCGTGCCTTTGTCCATGATTGTGTTATGATTTAACTCTGAATAAATTCGTACAACCTGATTTGACATACTAAAAAAACCCGAAGACCCTGTTATCTTCAACAGTAACACTAAGTAGGCATGATCTGGGCTGACTATGTTAAGAAGTCGAATAAATAGTAAATGTTGAA
This sequence comes from Aplochiton taeniatus, assembly GCA_017639675.1. Taxonomy (NCBI): domain Eukaryota; kingdom Metazoa; phylum Chordata; class Actinopteri; order Galaxiiformes; family Galaxiidae; genus Aplochiton; species Aplochiton taeniatus. The sequence goes on from CM030189.1 coordinate 1,885,669, forward strand.
GTTAAGTAGTAAACTGTCTACCTTTTTTTAACTTTTCAACCAGATCCATCCGGGGTAATTGCTGAAGTATGTCAATAATGACACTCATAGACTTATTGCTATAGATTGCCACTATGTTATCGACAACAGTTTGAGGGTCGGAGTTGGCCGGCAGATCACATTCCAATATGTTTTGTCCCCCATCGACGTTGTCCTGTTTTTTCAGCAACCATATGAAACTTTTCAGTTGATCCTTCTTCAGTTGACACAAAATGTCAAGCATCTCCACCTCCATTGTATATTAGGCACTGCAACATTAATAAGCAAACACAATTAAATAAATACGGGGTTATATGAATTTATGCTGCAACCGGAAAAATGTAGAAGCCTGGATAGATCAAACCTAATTGTAGGCTATTGACATTGTGAACATATAAAGTCTAATCCCCTTTCTCTGGCCTACATTCAAGTACAAGCATATATATAAAACCTTCATGCCACACTCAAAATCATGTTGAGTAGACGAGCAGAAAAAGAAAAGAAAAACTTTAGAGGAGATTTAGGTCTACTATTTAGTCTTGCATTTATTTGGGGAAAGAGGCTACTTTGTCCTTTGTGAAAGACATAGCCTACGGCTATCGCCAGAGGGTGGCCTACCTCTACATCAACCAAGCAAGCGGGTTAGCCTCAACTTCCCAAACGTTACCAACTCACCCTCTAATAGGCTATTAAAAACATAGTTAAGTGAACGTGTCTAAATAGGCTCGACTCCTGACCCAAGCCATTCTAACGTAGCGTATCGTGTTTACTACAGAAGCTCACATAACTTGAAATCGCACAAAAACATCCTATTGAACAAAGTTAGACCGGTGTAGTATGAAAGTCCATTTCAGAACGGGCATTTATTATATTGATATCCGTGTCCGCATGCGAAAATCGAGATGCAACAGAGAATTTGGGCTATGTTTTTCCCACACAAACCTGACAAAAAATCAAACCGTATTTCTGAAAGTAGTTCTGCTCATGCATGTTGGCAGCATCTGGATGTGAAGTCAAAATTGTATTTGGTCATTTGCTATCCATCCGCTGTTCCCAAAAATATCATCACATGCGTGTCTCTCCTGATACTGACTACGTTTCGAAGTTTAGCATATTAGTTTACAGGATTAGGCGATAAAGTTCTTACCTTTTCGGTTTACCGTCCAGTTGTGTTAAATAGTTTCCTGCTTTTTACTTTTGTTCTCTAGTTATACGCAAGCTCCTCCCCATATTCATGTATATAGGCTTAAGCAATATACATGTTTTTTTACATAGGCCTACTTTGGTCTAAATGCATTTCATTGATTTACTTTGGAGAAACCTAATTTTAGGCCAATGATGTTGTGAACACGCTAAAGTATAATCCCCTTCCTCTGCCCTACATTCATACTATTTAGTACAAGCATATGTATAAAGCCTTTCTGCCACACTCAAAATCATGTTGAGTAAACGAGCAGAAAAATCACGCAAACTTCAGAGAAGTTTTAGGTTAAGGGCATGAACATGCAAAGCAGTAGGACTTCATAGCTGCAGGTTATAGTTTTTTAAACATTCAAAAACTCAGCCAATGTTTATTTTGTATTCGATATATCACAATATATGTGCATACATATGAGCTAAACAAAAGCAATGTTGTCTTATCATTTAGGGTCACATCGCCTTATTGATAATAAAATACATTTTAAAATCGACTTAAACATTTGAAACAAGGCTGAAAATGAGACAGGGGACAATCGCTTTTTTTCTCATTGATCCAAAAATATTGACAAACGCCATCGTCATCTCAGTCAGCTTTTAGCTAGCCGTTCTTCTGCAGGTCAGCAACCAAGTCGGGGTCTGCTTTCTTCAGGGCATCGTAGAACTTCTGCTTGCTCGTCTCCCCTTTTCTAAAAACCATTTCCATTAGAGCTTCATTCTGTCCAATGGGAGTGGCTTTAGCCTGTATCCCCTGCTTCTCCCACATGTTCAGAGTTCCCAAGTCTTCCAGATCGTTAAGGATCGGAGCCAACAGGCTGATTCTCTTTGTTAGGGGCCTCCGGTGTCTTTCTAGGAACTCTGGGCCAGAGGGAGGTAAGGATTGGGAAGAGGATGGGGGGGCGTTGGGTTGTTGAAGGACGGAGCGAGGCTCGGAGGAGGAAGAGGATGGGAGGGCGTCGGATTGTTGAGGCCTGCCAATGGAGTGAAGATTAATTCAAATCATGTGGAAGTATCGTCATCAAAAACAACAAGAGCTAGTGGATCCAAGCTTTGTTGATTAGCTAAGATGGATATGGTGTTAAGCCCACCATCTGCTACTCACACCAAGGTGGCAACAAGCTCATTTCTGGGTATCATCTGTATAGAAATTTACTTTACAGTCTCTTACAGAGGCACAAATATCCCTAATATAAAGTGTAAACAATGTAGGACCTACAATGAAACCTTGTGACACACCATTCTCTATTGTTACAACATTGGATTTCAGACCCTTAGCATCTATGCACTGTTTTTTAACAGAGAGGTAGTCCTGAACCCAGTTAAAAGCTACATCCTTGAATTCCAGCCAGGCTAATCTATCCAGAAGTAATCTGTGATTAACTGTATTGAAAGCCTTTGACAATCATAAAAAAAGCTGCTCAATGTTTCTTATCATTAAGAGCAATAACTGTATTGTTTACTACAAGAGTGGTATTATAAATCCCTTTTCAGAACAACATTTAGAATGTGATTGTCCTAAATAAACATAGGTGTTCTTTGGAAATGTTCAGTCCTTTATAATTAATGAAAGCATGAGGTGACAATAATTATACAAAATAGACATACTATATCTCCAAATTTGAGACTCATACACATAGATGATTTTGGTTTTGCCCATTTTAGAGAAGGTTGTCATTTGACTTGACAGTGATCAAATTCTTGAGTGGCTTACCTTCTTCTCGAGTTGCTTTTAATCAAAGAAATTTTTGACTTCTGTGTAAATTTGAGACCTTCTTTTTGGAAGTTAATGCCAAGTGGCTCATACGATACTTGAGCCAATTTCACTTCAGACCTGTGAAAAAAATGTTTACATTTTTTATAGTGCATGAAAAAAGGAAAAAAAAGCAAACATTTGTATATAATCCTGTTATTTACCCACTTTTGAACACTTTTAAAATATTTGTGTCGATCCAGATCAAGTACGAGAACAACCAGGCAAGCCTGGTCTGTCTTCAATGTGGCAGTAAAATAATTTCCTTTTTGTCCTTTTTGAATCTTTGATATGTTACATATGGTGCCTTCAAATGTTTTCTTAATTGGGGCCTTTTTGACGCGAGGCTTCTCTTGCCCAGTTGTCTTCTTCTTCGTCTTTTCGGTAGAAGTTTTGGATTTGTCCTCTGAGACAACCTCACGCTCTTGATCTTCCTGACTAACCAGAAAAAAGAATAAATAGATTGTTGTTACATTAAATAACTGTGTGTGTTGGCATTGGTCTGCCTATATATATATATATATATATATATATATATATATATATATATATATATATATATATATATATATATATATATATATATATTTACATTTATATATGTATATATATATGTGTCGAATAAAAACGTACTGTACAGTCACTAACTATTTGGATGGCAACACATTTCTTCTTGTTGCAGCTTTTTTCATGCACATTGAGTTTCTAATGAATCAATTATTACAAAAATATATAGTGCAGAAGGCAGACAAACACCTCAAATTTGAAGGTAGACTTATTTTGGTTTACCATTGTTGAGCTTTTTGAAAAAGAGGTTGAAGAAGTGTAGTTATGTGCCACAGAAGGCCATGGCTCAGAAGGCAGGCATCAATAAATAAAAGGAAATGCCTGCACACTGACTCAAAGTCACATACATTTATTGACAACATTTTGGTCCCAGTTTCGATCTTTGTCAGGTCCGAAAGTTAAGAAAATTCAAAATAATTTGCAGACAACCATGGCCAATAGCTGGCTAAGCCATATAATTGTGCTGAACATGAAGAAGAGCCAAGGCGATCTTCACCGATTAAATGGTGGGACCCCTACAGGCCTAATGTTGCATAATATAGTCAATAGGGAACCAACAATTGGTGAAGACAAAGAGGGAATATCATAAGTATTTTAAAACTTCAATTGGGATACGACTGACTTGTTGGGTTTGTTTGATTGTCTGTTTAAGTCTGTTCTAATGTTTTATGCTGATGTTTTCCTCCTGGCCAGGGGGGCTCCATTGTAAAAGAGATTTCAATGGGACTAAACTTGTTAAATAAAGGATATAGGATAAAGGATAATCAGCTTTTTTGTTGTTGTTGCCGATACCAATATCTGTGATAGGCCCATATCTGCCGATAAATGATAGTCTTAAGCTATGTATTCAGATCTCTTCCTTCCTTCCTTCCTCTAACCAGCTACACTATAGAATGTTTGAAATTTTGCTGAATGTTTTCAAGTATTTTGTCCACACGGGCTTATGTATTTTAAATTTGTTGCCACTTAATAGAGCGATTGTATTTTGATGTGCTTTTTTAGTATGTAACCTTCTTTTAGTGGTCCAATTTCAATAAAATAATGCATGGTCCCACTCTGTGACATCTGATAAAAAGACAAACTGAATAATAATAACAAATGAGACACAAAATTGCTGAAATTAAATGAACATACATTTAAAACTAGCATATGTACAGTATAATTCCATTATTCCGTGCATATTAAAATCGAATATAGGCCTAAGCCTACATGTTTATCTTAGCCAATAACATGTGGTTTTGTATGGAGTTTTTATAATTAATGAAATAGAAAAATATTTTGAGTTATGCTGTAGATTTGAGAACGTGACTTGAATTTAAGAGAGAAGCGACATCATTTACAGGCAATACTTTCCGTTGTGTCCTGCATCACCCTATCTGGGGTTTATTGCGCTAAAATGACCAGTACAATGCCACATTAGCTAGCCAGTAACGGTCTTACATTAGATTTGCTGTGAGCCACTGCAGCCCTGGGGCCTGCGGGTAGATTGAGGCGCCACTGCACCACACACAAACAAAGTTGTAAATCTATATGTTTTACAGTTCATCTGTAGGAGGCAAAGATAAGACGGTCTTCTCAACTCACGGGGGTGTGAAGACAAGAGCCTTCATGAGGGTATCGTTTGTGCTTTCTGGTATCTGCATGGCACCTGTCGCAGAAGATCTGTCCTGGCCCACATCGGATTTGACTTTTGTGAGGATTGCATGGATGTCCTCACCCCTTCAAAAAACAAACAAACACAAAAACAAACTTTCAGACTGTGATCATAGTACAGCCCTCACAGACAGAGCATATCAGGGTCCAGACAAATTCAAAGCATATAGACTTGCATATATTAGCTGTTCCTTTGAAATTTGAAGAGTAACCAAACATCATAAAAACATTTTCTGCTGCTGAAAAACAATGTATATCCAATAGGATGTCCAGTTACTCTTTGAAGCTTTCTTCTCAAGGTTAAACACAAACAAAACATTGCCTTGCTGCTGCTTGTAACTCCTTCCATCAGCAAGCCTAAGCCCTTATGCTTTATCATCCTGGGTCTTTATTTTAAGAGCATGATAGGAGTCTGTCTCTTATAAATTGGCAATAAACAAGCATGGCACATACAAGTATATTGTAACTTGATACTAACTAATATTCGAAAGTATAACAAAACAAAATCCCTCGCTATCGACGACTGTGTTATACCTGGGGCAGCTATCCTTCAGTTGCTTGCACAAGCTCTGGATGAACCAGGTTCCTGACAGCCTTCTATGGGCAACATGGCCGTGCACATTGGCCCTGACCACCAGGGTGTCGGCCATGTCGGGGACCTGGTAATCTATGAAGGTTTCCTCATCTTGAGTCCCATCGTCTGAACCTCCCATTGCTCCGCTGTCTTCCATGTCATCGTGGCCCCCCAATTGTTTTTTCCCACGACACGCCTGGATGAAGAAAACCTTTGGCTTGCCGTGGAGGGAATCGGTGTTGTAGAATGGTGAATATATTTTGTCACATTCCAAGACGCGGCGATCGTTTCCAAGGACGCCTTCGTCATTCCCATGGCTTAGAATGAAACAAACAAAGGCATTGCCGTGGTCCAGAGTCTTCAGGTCATCTTTTTTCCAGTTTCCAAAAGCCCACTGCTCAGGATGAAAACGGTTCAGCTTTGACACATCAGGATTTGATGTTTTTATCTCAGAAAACACATCCAATATGGATTTCATCGATTCTGCTTCTTGATCTTGGAACATAACCACTTCAAATCCCAGCCAGTCGAACACTTTAGCCGCAGCCTCTGCAAGAGAGTTTCAAAAAAATAAAATCAAAAATCCAAACTCAATACTCAAGCTTGATTTCTCCTCACTCTACTTTACAGTACATCAAGATAATTATCCATCAGTCATAGGTAATACAGTGTAAGTAGAATTGCCCCGAGAGGCTCTTTACACCCAAAAAAAATGTAGCCTTGAATGGGCTTGTTAAAGTTATCTCTGTTTTATGAAAAACATTTCAGTGACTGTACGTTTATACTGTCTATGTTTTAGGGAGCTCTCATACCAGCGTCTTTCTCCGATCCTGCTCGGTAGCCTTCTGTACCAGGAGTGAACATGTTGTTGATGATCAAACAGAGCCCTCGCGGTACACGCTCCATCTTGTAGCAGTCCTAAAAAGCAACGGAGACAGCAAAAGGACGTGAACATTATTGCAAATGTCCCCCCGAGGTTCCTCACTTTTTGGGGATTGATTTGACTGTGATGGAAATAAGTTACTTCAACAATTCAACTTAATCATAGATGAGTTCATATTTTTGTGTGTAAAATAAAACAAACACACCCTTTGGTTTGAGCAGTCAGAAGGCTTACTGATGCAAAGCCCATCTTGGAGTGGAGCCTGATGTATAACCGCAGAAGAGCCTTGTGGTGGGGACACCTCTGAAAAAATATCAAGGAGATTTGTTCATGCATTGTAACAGTACAGTCACTTCTTTCCTATTTAAAAGATGGAAAAAAATATATTGTAATAAAATCCAACAAGGGCACCTACGGTTTCCGGTATAGTAGGCCTACGGGATAGCTTGTTAGAGAAATACTATAATGTGATGATCAGAACACAAACATGCACGAGGCCTAATATTGATTAAGAAAATGCAAACATGAAGAGACAGTGGGCTTATTACAAAATAGCCTTAGGATAATGTTGAAGTAATCATATATTACACATATGTAGTAAATACGTAGTGAACCACTATCAACTGGTAGTTGTGTCCATGAGGAAAGCCCGTGCCTTTGTCCATGATTGTGTTATGATTTAACTCTGAATAAATTCGTACAACCTGATTTGACATACTAAAAAAACCCAAAGACCCTGTTATCTTCAACAGTAACACTAAGTAGGCATGATCTGAGCTGACTATGTTAAGAAGTCGAATAAATAGTAAATGTTGAAGTTAAGTAGTAAACTGTCTACCTTTTGCCGAATGATTTTTTAACTCTTCAACCAGATCCATCCGGGGTAATTGCTGAAGTATGTCAATAATGACAATCATAGACTTATTGCTATAGATTGCCACTATGTTATCGACAACAGTTTGAGGGTCGGAGTTGGCCGGCAGATCACATTCCAATATGTTTTGTCCCCCATCGACGTTGTCCTGTTTTTTCAGCAACCATATGAAACTTTTCAGTTGATACTTCTTCAGTTGACACAAAATGTCAAGCATCTCCACCTCCATTGTATATTAGGCACTGCAACATTAATAAGCAAACACAATTAAATAAATACGGGGTTATATGAATTTATGCTGCAACCGGAAAAATGTAGAAGCCTGGATAGATCAAACCTAATTGTAGGCTATTGACATTGTGAACATATAAAGTCTAATCCCCTTTCTCTGGCCTACATTCAAGTACAAGCATATATATAAAACCTTCATGCCACACTCAAAATCATGTGGAGTAGACGAGCAGAAAAAGAAAAGAAAAACTTTAGAGGAGATTTAGGTCTACTATTTAGTCTTGCATTTATTTGGGGAAAGAGGCTACTTTGTCCTTTGTGAAAGACATAGCCTACGGCTATCGCCAGAGGGTGGCCTACCTCTACATCAACCAAGCAAGCGGGTTAGCCTCAACTTCCCAAACGTTACCAACTCACCCTCTAATAGGCGTTTAAAAACATAGTTAAGTGAACGTGTCTAAATAGGCTCGACTCCTGACCCAAGCCATTCTAACGTAGCGTATCGTGTTTACTACAGAAGCTCACATAACTTGAAATCGCACAAAAACATCCTATTGAACAAAGTTAGACCGGTGTAGTATGAAAGTCCATTTCAGAACGGGCATTTATTATATTGATATCCGTGTCCGCATGCGAAAATCGAGATGCAACAGAGAATTTGGGCTATGTTTTTCCCACACAAACCTGACAAAAAATCAAACCGTATTTCTGAAAGTAGTTCTGCTCATGCATGTTGGCAGCATCTGGATGTGAAGTCAAAATTGTATTTGGTCATTTGCTATCCATCCGCTGTTCCCAAAAATATCATCACATGCGTGTCTCTCCTGATACTGACTACGTTTCGAAGTTTAGCATATTAGTTTACAGGATTAGGCGATAAAGTTCTTACCTTTTCGGTTTACCGTCCAGTTGTGTTAAATAGTTTCCTGCTTTTTACTTTCGTTCTCTAGTTATACGCAAGCTCCTCCCCATATTCATGTATATAGGCTTAAGCAATATACATGTTTTTTTACATAGGCCTACTTTGGTCTAAATGCATTTCATTGATTTACTTTGGAGAAACCTAATTTTAGGCCAATGATGTTGTGAACACGCTAAAGTATAATCCCCTTCCTCTGCCCTACATTCATACTATTTAGTACAAGCATATGTATAAAGCCTTTCTGCCACACTCAAAATCATGTTGAGTAAACGAGCAGAAAAATCACGCAAACTTCAGAGAAGTTTTAGGTTAAGGGCATGAACATGCAAAGCAGTAGGACTTCATAGCTGCAGGTTATAGTTTTTTAAACATTCAAATAACTCAGCCAATGTTTATTTTGTATTCGATATATCACAATATATGTGCATACATATGAGCTAAACAAAAGCAATGTTGTCTTATCATTTAGGGTCACATCGCCTTATTGATAATAAAATACATTTTAAAATCGACTTAAACATTTGAAACAAGGCTGAAAATGAGACAGGGGACAATCGCTTTTTTTCTCATTGATCCAAAAATATTGACAAACGCCATCGTCATCTCAGTCAGCTTTTAGCTAGCCGTTCTTCTGCAGGTCAGCAACCAAGTCGGGGTCTGCTTTCTTCAGGGCATCGTAGAACTTCTGCTTGCTCGTCTCCCCTTTTCTAAAAACCATTTCCATTAGAGCTTCATTCTGTCCAATGGGAGTGGCTTTAGCCTGTATCCCCTGCTTCTCCCACATGTTCAGAGTTCCCAAGTCTTCCAGATCGTTAAGGATCGGAGCCAACAGGCTGATTCTCTTTGTTAGGGGCCTCCGGTGTCTTTCTAGGAACTCTGGGCCAGAGGGAGGTAAGGATTGGGAAGAGGATGGGGGGGCGTTGGGTTGTTGAAGGACGGAGCGAGGCTCGGAGGAGGAAGAGGATGGGAGGGCGTCGGATTGTTGAGGCCTGCCAATGGAGTGAAGATTAATTCAAATCATGTGGAAGTATCGTCATCAAAAACAACAAGAGCTAGTGGATCCAAGCTTTGTTGATTAGCTAAGATGGATATGGTGTTAAGCCCACCATCTGCTACTCACACCAAGGTGGCAACAAGCTCATTTCTGGGTATCATCTGTATAGAAATTTACTTTACAGTCTCTTACAGAGGCACAAATATCCCTAATATAAAGTGTAAACAATGTAGGACCTACAATGAAACCTTGTGACACACCATTCTCTATTGTTACAACATTGGATTTCAGACCCTTAGCATCTATGCACTGTTTTTTAACAGAGAGGTAGTCCTGAACCCAGTTAAAAGCTACATCCTTGAATTCCAGCCAGGCTAATCTATCCAGAAGTAATCTGTGATTAACTGTATTGAAAGCCTTTGACAATCATAAAAAAAGCTGCTCAATGTTTCTTATCATTAAGAGCAATAACTGTATTGTTTACTACAAGAGTGGTATTATAAATCCCTTTTCAGAACAACATTTAGAATGTGATTGTCCTAAATAAACATAGGTGTTCTTTGGAAATGTTCAGTCCTTTATAATTAATGAAAGCATGAGGTGACAATAATTATACAAAATAGACATACTATATCTCCAAATTTGAGACTCATACACATAGATGATTTTGGTTTTGCCCATTTTAGAGAAGGTTGTCATTTGACTTGACAGTGATCAAATTCTTGAGTGGCTTACCTTCTTCTCGAGTTGCTTTTAATCAAAGAAATTTTTGACTTCTGTGTAAATTTGAGACCTTCTTTTTGGAAGTTAATGCCAAGTGGCTCATACGATACTTGAGCCAATTTCACTTCAGACCTGTGAAAAAAATGTTTACATTTTTTATAGTGCATGAAAAAAGGAAAAAAAAGCAAACATTTGTATATAATCCTGTTATTTACCCACTTTTGAACACTTTTAAAATATTTGTGTCGATCCAGATCAAGTACGAGAACAACCAGGCAAGCCTGGTCTGTCTTCAATGTGGCAGTAAAATAATTTCCTTTTTGTCCTTTTTGAATCTTTGATATGTTACATATGGTGCCTTCAAATGTTTTCTTAATTGGGGCCTTTTTGACGCGAGGCTTCTCTTGCCCAGTTGTCTTCTTCTTCGTCTTTTCGGTAGAAGTTTTGGATTTGTCCTCTGAGACAACCTCACGCTCTTGATCTTCCTGACTAACCAGAAAAAAGAATAAATAGATTGTTGTTACATTAAATAACTGTGTGTGTTGGCATTGGTCTGCCTATATATATATATATATACATATATATATATATATATATATATATATATATATATATATATATATATATATATATATATATATATATATATATTTACATTTATATATGTATATATATATGTGTCGAATAAAAACGTACTGTACAGTCACTAACTATTTGGATGGCAACACATTTCTTCTTGTTGCAGCTTTTTTCATGCACATTGAGTTTCTAATGAATCAATTATTACAAAAATATATAGTGCAGAAGGCAGACAAACACCTCAAATTTGAAGGTAGACTTATTTTGGTTTACCATTGTTGAGCTTTTTGAAAAAGAGGTTGAAGAAGTGTAGTTATGTGCCACAGAAGGCCATGGCTCAGAAGGCAGGCATCAATAAATAAAAGGAAATGCCTGCACACTGACTCAAAGTCACATACATTTATTGACAACATTTTGGTCCCAGTTTCGATCTTTGTCAGGTCCGAAAGTTAAGAAAATTCAAAATAATTTGCAGACAACCATGGCCAATAGCTGGCTAAGCCATATAATTGTGCTGAACATGAAGAAGAGCCAAGGCGATCTTCACCGATTAAATGGTGGGACCCCTACAGGCCTAATGTTGCATAATATAGTCAATAGGGAACCAACAATTGGTGAAGACAAAGAGGGAATATCATAAGTATTTTAAAACTTCAATTGGGATACGACTGACTTGTTGGGTTTGTTTGATTGTCTGTTTAAGTCTGTTCTAATGTTTTATGCTGATGTTTTCCTCCTGGCCAGGGGGGCTCCATTGTAAAAGAGATTTCAATGGGACTAAACTTGTTAAATAAAGGATATAGGATAAAGGATAATCAGCTTTTTTGTTGTTGTTGCCGATACCAATATCTGTGATAGGCCCATATCTGCCGATAAATGATAGTCTTAAGCTATGTATTCAGATCTCTTCCTTCCTTCCTTCCTCTAACCAGCTACACTATAGAATGTTTGAAATTTTGCTGAATGTTTTCAAGTATTTTGTCCACACGGGCTTATGTATTTTAAATTTGTTGCCACTTAATAGAGCGATTGTATTTTGATGTGCTTTTTTAGTATGTAACCTTCTTTTAGTGGTCCAATTTCAATAAAATAATGCATGGTCCCACTCTGTGACATCTGATAAAAAGACAAACTGAATAATAATAACAAATGAGACACAAAATTGCTGAAATTAAATGAACATACATTTAAAACTAGCATATGTACAGTATAATTCCATTATTCCGTGCATATTAAAATCGAATATAGGCCTAAGCCTACATGTTTATCTTAGCCAATAACATGTGGTTTTGTATGGAGTTTTTATAATTAATGAAATAGAAAAATATTTTGAGTTATGCTGTAGATTTGAGAACGTGACTTGAATTTAAGAGAGAAGCGACATCATTTACAGGCAATACTTTCCGTTGTGTCCTGCATCACCCTATCTGGGGTTTATTGCGCTAAAATGACCAGTACATTGCCACATTAGCTAGCCAGTAACGGTCTTACATTAGATTTGCTGTGAGCCACTGCAGCCCTGGGGCCTGCGGGTAGATTGAGGCGCCACTGCACCACACACAAACAAAGTTGTAAATCTATATGTTTTACAGTTCATCTGTAGGAGGCAAAGATAAGACGGTCTTCTCAACTCACGGGGGTGTGAAGACAAGACCCTTCATGAGAGTATCGTTTGTGCTTTCTGGTATCTGCATGGCACCTGTCGCAGAAGATCTGTCCTGGCCCACATCGGATTTGACTTTTGTGAGGATTGCATGGATGTCCTCACCCCTTCAAAAAACAAACAAACACAAAAACAAACTTTCAGACTGTGATCATAGTACAGCCCTCACAGACAGAGCATATCAGGGTCCAGACAAATTCAAAGCATATAGACTTGCGTATATTAGCTGTTCCTTTGAAATTTGAAGAGTAACCAAACATCATAAAAACATTTTCTGCTGCTGAAAAACAATGTATATCCAATAGGATGTCCAGTTACTCTTTGAAGCTTTCTTCTCAAGGTTAAACACAAACAAAACATTGCCTTGCTGCTGCTTGTAACTCCTTCCATCAGCAAGCCTAAGCCCGTATGCTTTATCATCCTGGGTCTTTATTTTAAGAGCATGATAGGAGTCTGTCTCTTATAAATTGGCAATAAACAAGCATGGCACATACAAGTATATTGTAACTTGATACTAACTAATATTCGAAAGTATAACAAAACAAAATCCCTCGCTATCGACAACTGTGTTATACCTGGGGCAGCTATCCTTCAGTTGCTTGCACAAGCTCTGGATGAACCAGGATCCTGACAGCCTTCTATGGGCAACATGGCCGTGCACATTGGCCCTGACCACCAGGGTGTCGGCCATGTCGGGGACCTGGTAATCTATGAAGGTTTCCTCATCTTGAGTCCCATCGTCTGAACCTCCCGTTGCTCCGCTGTCTTCCATGTCATCGTGGCCCCCCAATTGTTTTTTCCCACGACACGCCTGGATGAAGAAAACCTTTGGCTTGCCGTGGAGGGAATCGGTGTTGTAGAATGGTGAATATATTTTGTCACATTCCAAGACGCGGCGATCGTTTCCAAGGACGCCTTCGTCATTCCCATGGCTTAGAATGAAACAAACAAAGGCATTGCCGTGGTCCAGAGTCTTCAGGTCATCTTTTTTCCAGTTTCCAAAAGCCCACTGCTCAGGATGAAAACGGTTCAGCTTTGACACATCAGGATTTGATGTTTTTATCTCAGAAAACACATCCAATATGGATTTCATCGATTCTGCTTCTTGATCTTGGAACATAACCACTTCAAATCCCAGCCAGTCGAACACTTTAGCCGCAGCCTCTGCAAGAGAGTTTCAAAAAAATAAAATCAAAAATCCAAACTCAATACTCAAGCTTGATTTCTCCTCACTCTACTTTACAGTACATCAAGATAATTATCCATCAGTCATAGGTAATACAGTGTAAGTAGAATTGCCCCGAGAGGCTCTTTACACCCAAAAAAAATGTAGCCTTGAATGGGCTTGTTAAAGTTATCTCTGTTTTATGAAAAACATTTCAGTGACTGTACGTTTATACTGTCTATGTTTTAGGGAGCTCTCATACCAGCGTCTTTCTCCGATCCTGCTCGGTAGCCTTCTGTACCAGGAGTGAACATGTTGTTGATGATCAAACAGAGCCCTCGCGGTACACGCTCCATCTTGTAGCAGTCCTAAAAAGCAACGGAGACAGCAAAAGGACGTGAACATTATTGCAAATGTCCCCCCGAGGTTCCTCACTTTTTGGGGATTGATTTGACTGTGATGGAAATAAGTTACTTCAACAATTCAACTTAATCATAGATGAGTTCATATTTTTGTGTGTAAAATAAAACAAACACACCCTTTGGTTTGAGCAGTCAGAAGGCTTACTGATGCAAAGCCCATCTTGGAGTGGAGCCTGATGTATAACCGCAGAAGAGCCTTGTGGTGGGGACACCTCTGAAAAAATATCAAGGAGATTTGTTCATGCATTGTAACAGTACAGTCACTTCTTTCCTATTTAAAAGATGGAAAAAAATATATTGTAATAAAATCCAACAAGGGCACCTACGGTTTCCGGTATAGTAGGCCTACGGGATAGCTTGTTAGAGAAATACTATAATGTGATGATCAGAACACAAACATGCACGAGGCCTAATATTGATTAAGAAAATGCAAACATGAAGAGACAGTGGGCTTATTACAAAATAGCCTTAGGATAATGTTGAAGTAATCATATATTACACATATGTAGTAAATACGTAGTGAACCACTATCAACTGGTAGTTGTGTCCATGAGGAAAGCCCGTGCCTTTGTCCATGATTGTGTTATGATTTAACTCTGAATAAATTCGTACAACCTGATTTGACATACTAAAAAAACCCAAAGACCCTGTTATCTTCAACAGTAACACTAAGTAGGCATGATCTGAGCTGACTATGTTAAGAAGTCGAATAAATAGTAAATGTTGAAGTTAAGTAGTAAACTGTCTACCTTTTGCCGAATGATTTTTTAACTCTTCAACCAGATCCATCCGGGGTAATTGCTGAAGTATGTCAATAATGACAATCATAGACTTATTGCTATAGATTGCCACTATGTTATCGACAACAGTTTGAGGGTCGGAGTTGGCCGGCAGATCACATTCCAATATGTTTTGTCCCCCATCGACGTTGTCCTGTTTTTTCAGCAACCATATGAAACTTTTCAGTTGATACTTCTTCAGTTGACACAAAATGTCAAGCATCTCCACCTCCATTGTATATTAGGCACTGCAACATTAATAAGCAAACACAATTAAATAAATACGGGGTTATATGAATTTATGCTGCAACCGGAAAAATGTAGAAGCCTGGATAGATCAAACCTAATTGTAGGCTATTGACATTGTGAACATATAAAGTCTAATCCCCTTTCTCTGGCCTACATTCAAGTACAAGCATATATATAAAACCTTCATGCCACACTCAAAATCATGTGGAGTAGACGAGCAGAAAAAGAAAAGAAAAACTTTAGAGGAGATTTAGGTCTACTATTTAGTCTTGCATTTATTTGGGGAAAGAGGCTACTTTGTCCTTTGTGAAAGACATAGCCTACGGCTATCGCCAGAGGGTGGCCTACCTCTACATCAACCAAGCAAGCGGGTTAGCCTCAACTTCCCAAACGTTACCAACTCACCCTCTAATAGGCGTTTAAAAACATAGTTAAGTGAACGTGTCTAAATAGGCTCGACTCCTGACCCAAGCCATTCTAACGTAGCGTATCGTGTTTACTACAGAAGCTCACATAACTTGAAATCGCACAAAAACATCCTATTGAACAAAGTTAGACCGGTGTAGTATGAAAGTCCATTTCAGAACGGGCATTTATTATATTGATATCCGTGTCCGCATGCGAAAATCGAGATGCAACAGAGAATTTGGGCTATGTTTTTCCCACACAAACCTGACAAAAAATCAAACCGTATTTCTGAAAGTAGTTCTGCTCATGCATGTTGGCAGCATCTGGATGTGAAGTCAAAATTGTATTTGGTCATTTGCTATCCATCCGCTGTTCCCAAAAATATCATCACATGCGTGTCTCTCCTGATACTGACTACGTTTCGAAGTTTAGCATATTAGTTTACAGGATTAGGCGATAAAGTTCTTACCTTTTCGGTTTACCGTCCAGTTGTGTTAAATAGTTTCCTGCTTTTTACTTTCGTTCTCTAGTTATACGCAAGCTCCTCCCCATATTCATGTATATAGGCTTAAGCAATATACATGTTTTTTTTACATAGGCCTACTTTGGTCTAAATGCATTTCATTGATTTACTTTGGAGAAACCTAATTTTAGGCCAATGATGTTGTGAACACGCTAAAGTATAATCCCCTTCCTCTGCCCTACATTCATACTATTTAGTACAAGCATATGTATAAAGCCTTTCTGCCACACTCAAAATCATGTTGAGTAAACGAGCAGAAAAATCACGCAAACTTCAGAGAAGTTTTAGGTTAAGGGCATGAACATGCAAAGCAGTAGGACTTCATAGCTGCAGGTTATAGTTTTTTAAACATTCAAATAACTCAGCCAATGTTTATTTTGTATTCGATATATCACAATATATGTGCATACATATGAGCTAAACAAAAGCAATGTTGTCTTATCATTTAGGGTCACATCGCCTTATTGATAATAAAATACATTTTAAAATCGACTTAAACATTTGAAACAAGGCTGAAAATGAGACAGGGGACAATCGCTTTTTTTCTCATTGATCCAAAAATATTGACAAACGCCATCGTCATCTCAGTCAGCTTTTAGCTAGCCGTTCTTCTGCAGGTCAGCAACCAAGTCGGGGTCTGCTTTCTTCAGGGCATCGTAGAACTTCTGCTTGCTCGTCTCCCCTTTTCTAAAAACCATTTCCATTAGAGCTTCATTCTGTCCAATGGGAGTGGCTTTAGCCTGTATCCCCTGCTTCTCCCACATGTTCAGAGTTCCCAAGTCTTCCAGATCGTTAAGGATCGGAGCCAACAGGCTGATTCTCTTTGTTAGGGGCCTCCGGTGTCTTTCTAGGAACTCTGGGCCAGAGGGAGGTAAGGATTGGGAAGAGGATGGGGGGGCGTTGGGTTGTTGAAGGACGGAGCGAGGCTCGGAGGAGGAAGAGGATGGGAGGGCGTCGGATTGTTGAGGCCTGCCAATGGAGTGAAGATTAATTCAAATCATGTGGAAGTATCGTCATCAAAAACAACAAGAGCTAGTGGATCCAAGCTTTGTTGATTAGCTAAGATGGATATGGTGTTAAGCCCACCATCTGCTACTCACACCAAGGTGGCAACAAGCTCATTTCTGGGTATCATCTGTATAGAAATTTACTTTACAGTCTCTTACAGAGGCACAAATATCCCTAATATAAAGTGTAAACAATGTAGGACCTACAATGAAACCTTGTGACACACCATTCTCTATTGTTACAACATTGGATTTCAGACCCTTAGCATCTATGCACTGTTTTTTAACAGAGAGGTAGTCCTGAACCCAGTTAAAAGCTACATCCTTGAATTCCAGCCAGGCTAATCTATCCAGAAGTAATCTGTGATTAACTGTATTGAAAGCCTTTGACAATCATAAAAAAAGCTGCTCAATGTTTCTTATCATTAAGAGCAATAACTGTATTGTTTACTACAAGAGTGGTATTATAAATCCCTTTTCAGAACAACATTTAGAATGTGATTGTCCTAAATAAACATAGGTGTTCTTTGGAAATGTTCAGTCCTTTATAATTAATGAAAGCATGAGGTGACAATAATTATACAAAATAGACATACTATATCTCCAAATTTGAGACTCATACACATAGATGATTTTGGTTTTGCCCATTTTAGAGAAGGTTGTCATTTGACTTGACAGTGATCAAATTCTTGAGTGGCTTACCTTCTTCTCGAGTTGCTTTTAATCAAAGAAATTTTTGACTTCTGTGTAAATTTGAGACCTTCTTTTTGGAAGTTAATGCCAAGTGGCTCATACGATACTTGAGCCAATTTCACTTCAGACCTGTGAAAAAAATGTTTACATTTTTTATAGTGCATGAAAAAAGGAAAAAAAAAGCAAACATTTGTATATAATCCTGTTATTTACCCACTTTTGAACACTTTTAAAATATTTGTGTCGATCCAGATCAAGTACGAGAACAACCAGGCAAGCCTGGTCTGTCTTCAATGTGGCAGTAAAATAATTTCCTTTTTGTCCTTTTTGAATCTTTGATATGTTACATATGGTGCCTTCAAATGTTTTCTTAATTGGGGCCTTTTTGACGCGAGGCTTCTCTTGCCCAGTTGTCTTCTTCTTCGTCTTTTCGGTAGAAGTTTTGGATTTGTCCTCTGAGACAACCTCACGCTCTTGATCTTCCTGACTAACCAGAAAAAAGAATAAATAGATTGTTGTTACATTAAATAACTGTGTGTGTTGGCATTGGTCTGCCTATATATATATATATATACATATATATATATATATATATATATATATATATATATATATATATATATATATATATATATATATATATATATATATATTTACATTTATATATGTATATATATATGTGTCGAATAAAAACGTACTGTACAGTCACTAACTATTTGGATGGCAACACATTTCTTCTTGTTGCAGCTTTTTTCATGCACATTGAGTTTCTAATGAATCAATTATTACAAAAATATATAGTGCAGAAGGCAGACAAACACCTCAAATTTGAAGGTAGACTTATTTTGGTTTACCATTGTTGAGCTTTTTGAAAAAGAGGTTGAAGAAGTGTAGTTATGTGCCACAGAAGGCCATGGCTCAGAAGGCAGGCATCAATAAATAAAAGGAAATGCCTGCACACTGACTCAAAGTCACATACATTTATTGACAACATTTTGGTCCCAGTTTCGATCTTTGTCAGGTCCGAAAGTTAAGAAAATTCAAAATAATTTGCAGACAACCATGGCCAATAGCTGGCTAAGCCATATAATTGTGCTGAACATGAAGAAGAGCCAAGGCGATCTTCACCGATTAAATGGTGGGACCCCTACAGGCCTAATGTTGCATAATATAGTCAATAGGGAACCAACAATTGGTGAAGACAAAGAGGGAATATCATAAGTATTTTAAAACTTCAATTGGGATACGACTGACTTGTTGGGTTTGTTTGATTGTCTGTTTAAGTCTGTTCTAATGTTTTATGCTGATGTTTTCCTCCTGGCCAGGGGGGCTCCATTGTAAAAGAGATTTCAATGGGACTAAACTTGTTAAATAAAGGATATAGGATAAAGGATAATCAGCTTTTTTGTTGTTGTTGCCGATACCAATATCTGTGATAGGCCCATATCTGCCGATAAATGATAGTCTTAAGCTATGTATTCAGATCTCTTCCTTCCTTCCTTCCTCTAACCAGCTACACTATAGAATGTTTGAAATTTTGCTGAATGTTTTCAAGTATTTTGTCCACACGGGCTTATGTATTTTAAATTTGTTGCCACTTAATAGAGCGATTGTATTTTGATGTGCTTTTTTAGTATGTAACCTTCTTTTAGTGGTCCAATTTCAATAAAATAATGCATGGTCCCACTCTGTGACATCTGATAAAAAGACAAACTGAATAATAATAACAAATGAGACACAAAATTGCTGAAATTAAATGAACATACATTTAAAACTAGCATATGTACAGTATAATTCCATTATTCCGTGCATATTAAAATCGAATATAGGCCTAAGCCTACATGTTTATCTTAGCCAATAACATGTGGTTTTGTATGGAGTTTTTATAATTAATGAAATAGAAAAATATTTTGAGTTATGCTGTAGATTTGAGAACGTGACTTGAATTTAAGAGAGAAGCGACATCATTTACAGGCAATACTTTCCGTTGTGTCCTGCATCACCCTATCTGGGGTTTATTGCGCTAAAATGACCAGTACATTGCCACATTAGCTAGCCAGTAACGGTCTTACATTAGATTTGCTGTGAGCCACTGCAGCCCTGGGGCCTGCGGGTAGATTGAGGCGCCACTGCACCACACACAAACAAAGTTGTAAATCTATATGTTTTACAGTTCATCTGTAGGAGGCAAAGATAAGACGGTCTTCTCAACTCACGGGGGTGTGAAGACAAGAGCCTTCATGAGAGTATCGTTTGTGCTTTCTGGTATCTGCATGGCACCTGTCGCAGAAGATCTGTCCTGGCCCACATCGGATTTGACTTTTGTGAGGATTGCATGGATGTCCTCACCCCTTCAAAAAACAAACAAACACAAAAACAAACTTTCAGACTGTGATCATAGTACAGCCCTCACAGACAGAGCATATCAGGGTCCAGACAAATTCAAAGCATATAGACTTACGTATATTAGCTGTTCCTTTGAAATTTGAAGAGTAACCAAACATCATAAAAACATTTTCTGCTGCTGAAAAACAATGTATATCCAATAGGATGTCCAGTTACTCTTTGAAGCTTTCTTCTCAAGGTTAAACACAAACAAAACATTGCCTTGCTGCTGCTTGTAACTCCTTCCATCAGCAAGCCTAAGCCCGTATGCTTTATCATCCTGGGTCTTTATTTTAAGAGCATGATAGGAGTCTGTCTCTTATAAATTGGCAATAAACAAGCATGGCACATACAAGTATATTGTAACTTGATACTAACTAATATTCGAAAGTATAACAAAACAAAATCCCTCGCTATCGACGACTGTGTTATACCTGGGGCAGCTATCCTTCAGTTGCTTGCACAAGCTCTGGATGAACCAGGTTCCTGACAGCCTTCTATGGGCAACATGGCCGTGCACATTGGCCCTGACCACCAGGGTGTCGGCCATGTCGGGAACCTGGTAATCTATGAAGGTTTCCTCATCTTGAGTCCCATCGTCTGAACCTCCCATTGCTCCGCTGTCTTCCATGTCATCGTGGCCCCCCAATTGTTTTTTCCCACGACACGCCTGGATGAAGAAAACCTTTGGCTTGCCATGGAGGGAATCGGTGTTGTAGAATGGTGAATATATTTTGTCACATTCCAAGACGCGGCGATCGTTTCCAAGGACGCCTTCGTCATTCCCATGGCTTAGAATGAAACAAACAAAGGCATTGCCGTGGTCCAGAGTCTTCAGGTCATCTTTTTTCCAGTTTCCAAAAGCCCACTGCTTAGGATGAAAACGGTTCAGCTTTGACACATCAGGATTTGATGTTTTTATCTCAGAAAACACATCCAATATGGATTTCATCGATTCTGCTTCTTGATCTTGGAACATAACCACTTTAAATCCCAGCCAGTTGAACACTTTAGCCGCAGCCTCTGCAAGAGAGTTTCAAAAAAATTAAATCAAAAATTCAAACTCAATACTCAAGCTTGATTTCTCCTCACTCTACTTTACAGTACATCAAGATAATTATCCATCAGTCATAGGTAATACAGTGTAAGTAGAATTGCCCCGAGAGGCTCTTTACACCCAAATAAAATGTAGCCTTGAATGGGCTTGTTAAAGTTATCTCTGTTTTATGAAAAACATTTCAGTGACTGTACGTTTATACTGTCTATGTTTTAGGGAGCTCTCATACCAGCGTCTTTCTCCGATCCTGCTCGGTAGCCTTCTGTACCAGGAGTAAACATGTTGTTGATGATCAAACAGAGCCCTCGCGGTACACTCTCCATCTTGTAGCAGTCCTAAAAAGCAACGGAGACAGCAAAAGGACGTGAACATTATTGCAAATGTTCCCCCGAGGTTCCTCACTTTTTGGGGATTGATTTGACTGTAGTGGAAATAAGTTACTTCAACAATTCAACTTAATCATAGATGAGTTCATATTTTTGTGTGTAAAATAAAACAAACACACCCTTTGGTTTGAGCAGTCAGAAGGCTTACTGATGCAAAGCCCATCTTGGAGTGGAGCCTGATGTATAACCGCAGAAGAGCCTTGTGGTGGGGACACCTCTGAAAAAATATCAAGGAGATTTGTTCATGCATTGTAACAGTACAGTCACTTCTTTCCTATTTAAAAGATGGAAAAAAATATATTGTAATAAAATCCAACAAGGGCACCTACGGTTTCCGGTATAGTAGGCCTACGGGATAGCTTGTTAGAGAAATACTATAATGTGATGATCAGAACACAAACATGCACGAGGCCTAATATTGAATAAGAAAATGCAAACATGAAGAGACAGTGGGCTTATTACAAAATAGCCTTAGGATAATGTTGAAGTAATCATATATTACACATATGTAGTAAATACGTAGTGAACCACTATCAACTGGTAGTTGTGTCCATGAGGAAAGCCCGTGCCTTTGTCCATGATTGTGTTATGATTTAACTCTGAATAAATTCGTACAACCTGATTTGACATACTAAAAAAACCCGAAGACCCTGTTATCTTCAACAGTAACACTAAGTAGGCATGATCTGGGCTGACTATGTTAAGAAGTCGAATAAATAGTAAATGTTGAAGTTAAGTAGTAAACTGTCTACCTTTTTTTAACTTTTCAACCAGATCCATCCGGGGTAATTGCTGAAGTATGTCAATAATGACACTCATAGACTTATTGCTATAGATTGCCACTATGTTATCGACAACAGTTTGAGGGTCGGAGTTGGCCGGCAGATCACATTCCAATATGTTTTGTCCCCCATCGACGTTGTCCTGTTTTTTCAGCAACCATATGAAACTTTTCAGTTGATCCTTCTTCAGTTGACACAAAATGTCAAGCATCTCCACCTCCATTGTATATTAGGCACTGCAACATTAATAAGCAAACACAATTAAATAAATACGGGGTTATATGAATTTATGCTGCAACCGGAAAAATGTAGAAGCCTGGATAGATCAAACCTAATTGTAGGCTATTGACATTGTGAACATATAAAGTCTAATCCCCTTTCTCTGGCCTACATTCAAGTACAAGCATATATATAAAACCTTCATGCCACACTCAAAATCATGTTGAGTAGACGAGCAGAAAAAGAAAAGAAAAACTTTAGAGGAGATTTAGGTCTACTATTTAGTCTTGCATTTATTTGGGGAAAGAGGCTACTTTGTCCTTTGTGAAAGACATAGCCTACGGCTATCGCCAGAGGGTGGCCTACCTCTACATCAACCAAGCAAGCGGGTTAGCCTCAACTTCCCAAACGTTACCAACTCACCCTCTAATAGGCGTTTAAAAACATAGTTAAGTGAACGTGTCTAAATAGGCTCGACTCCTGACCCAAGCCATTCTAACGTAGCGTATCGTGTTTACTACAGAAGCTCACATAACTTGAAATCGCACAAAAACATCCTATTGAACAAAGTTAGACCGGTGTAGTATGAAAGTCCATTTCAGAACGGGCATTTATTATATTGATATCCGTGTCCGCATGCGAAAATCGAGATGCAACAGAGAATTTGGGCTATGTTTTTCCCACACAAACCTGACAAAAAATCAAACCGTATTTCTGAAAGTAGTTCTGCTCATGCATGTTGGCAGCATCTGGATGTGAAGTCAAAATTGTATTTGGTCATTTGCTATCCATCCGCTGTTCCCAAAAATATCATCACATGCGTGTCTCTCCTGATACTGACTACGTTTCGAAGTTTAGCATATTAGTTTACAGGATTAGGCGATAAAGTTCTTACCTTTTCGGTTTACCGTCCAGTTGTGTTAAATAGTTTCCTGCTTTTTACTTTTGTTCTCTAGTTATACGCAAGCTCCTCCCCATATTCATGTATATAGGCTTAAGCAATATACATGTTTTTTTACATAGGCCTACTTTGGTCTAAATGCATTTCATTGATTTACTTTGGAGAAACCTAATTTTAGGCCAATGATGTTGTGAACACGCTAAAGTATAATCCCCTTCCTCTGCCCTACATTCATACTATTTAGTACAAGCATATGTATAAAGCCTTTCTGCCACACTCAAAATCATGTTGAGTAAACGAGCAGAAAAATCACGCAAACTTCAGAGAAGTTTTAGGTTAAGGGCATGAACATGCAAAGCAGTAGGACTTCATAGCTGCAGGTTATAGTTTTTTAAACATTCAAAAACTCAGCCAATGTTTATTTTGTATTCGATATATCACAATATATGTGCATACATATGAGCTAAACAAAAGCAATGTTGTCTTATCATTTAGGGTCACATCGCCTTATTGATAATAAAATACATTTTAAAATCGACTTAAACATTTGAAACAAGGCTGAAAATGAGACAGGGGACAATCGCTTTTTTTCTCATTGATCCAAAAATATTGACAAACGCCATCGTCATCTCAGTCAGCTTTTAGCTAGCCGTTCTTCTGCAGGTCAGCAACCAAGTCGGGGTCTGCTTTCTTCAGGGCATCGTAGAACTTCTGCTTGCTCGTCTCCCCTTTTCTAAAAACCATTTCCATTAGAGCTTCATTCTGTCCAATGGGAGTGGCTTTAGCCTGTATCCCCTGCTTCTCCCACATGTTCAGAGTTCCCAAGTCTTCCAGATCGTTAAGGATCGGAGCCAACAGGCTGATTCTCTTTGTTAGGGGCCTCCGGTGTCTTTCTAGGAACTCTGGGCCAGAGGGAGGTAAGGATTGGGAAGAGGATGGGGGGGCGTTGGGTTGTTGAAGGACGGAGCGAGGCTCGGAGGAGGAAGAGGATGGGAGGGCGTCGGATTGTTGAGGCCTGCCAATGGAGTGAAGATTAATTCAAATCATGTGGAAGTATCGTCATCAAAAACAACAAGAGCTAGTGGATCCAAGCTTTGTTGATTAGCTAAGATGGATATGGTGTTAAGCCCACCATCTGCTACTCACACCAAGGTGGCAACAAGCTCATTTCTGGGTATCATCTGTATAGAAATTTACTTTACAGTCTCTTACAGAGGCACAAATATCCCTAATATAAAGTGTAAACAATGTAGGACCTACAATGAAACCTTGTGACACACCATTCTCTATTGTTACAACATTGGATTTCAGACCCTTAGCATCTATGCACTGTTTTTTAACAGAGAGGTAGTCCTGAACCCAGTTAAAAGCTACATCCTTGAATTCCAGCCAGGCTAATCTATCCAGAAGTAATCTGTGATTAACTGTATTGAAAGCCTTTGACAATCATAAAAAAAGCTGCTCAATGTTTCTTATCATTAAGAGCAATAACTGTATTGTTTACTACAAGAGTGGTATTATAAATCCCTTTTCAGAACAACATTTAGAATGTGATTGTCCTAAATAAACATAGGTGTTCTTTGGAAATGTTCAGTCCTTTATAATTAATGAAAGCATGAGGTGACAATAATTATACAAAATAGACATACTATATCTCCAAATTTGAGACTCATACACATAGATGATTTTGGTTTTGCCCATTTTAGAGAAGGTTGTCATTTGACTTGACAGTGATCAAATTCTTGAGTGGCTTACCTTCTTCTCGAGTTGCTTTTAATCAAAGAAATTTTTGACTTCTGTGTAAATTTGAGACCTTCTTTTTGGAAGTTAATGCCAAGTGGCTCATACGATACTTGAGCCAATTTCACTTCAGACCTGTGAAAAAAATGTTTACATTTTTTATAGTGCATGAAAAAAGGAAAAAAAAGCAAACATTTGTATATAATCCTGTTATTTACCCACTTTTGAACACTTTTAAAATATTTGTGTCGATCCAGATCAAGTACGAGAACAACCAGGCAAGCCTGGTCTGTCTTCAATGTGGCAGTAAAATAATTTCCTTTTTGTCCTTTTTGAATCTTTGATATGTTACATATGGTGCCTTCAAATGTTTTCTTAATTGGGGCCTTTTTGACGCGAGGCTTCTCTTGCCCAGTTGTCTTCTTCTTCGTCTTTTCGGTAGAAGTTTTGGATTTGTCCTCTGAGACAACCTCACGCTCTTGATCTTCCTGACTAACCAGAAAAAAGAATAAATAGATTGTTGTTACATTAAATAACTGTGTGTGTTGGCATTGGTCTGCCTATATATATATATATATACATATATATATATATATATATATATATATATATATATATATATATATATATATATATATATATATATATATATATTTACATTTATATATGTATATATATATGTGTCGAATAAAAACGTACTGTACAGTCACTAACTATTTGGATGGCAACACATTTCTTCTTGTTGCAGCTTTTTTCATGCACATTGAGTTTCTAATGAATCAATTATTACAAAAATATATAGTGCAGAAGGCAGACAAACACCTCAAATTTGAAGGTAGACTTATTTTGGTTTACCATTGTTGAGCTTTTTGAAAAAGAGGTTGAAGAAGTGTAGTTATGTGCCACAGAAGGCCATGGCTCAGAAGGCAGGCATCAATAAATAAAAGGAAATGCCTGCACACTGACTCAAAGTCACATACATTTATTGACAACATTTTGGTCCCAGTTTCGATCTTTGTCAGGTCCGAAAGTTAAGAAAATTCAAAATAATTTGCAGACAACCATGGCCAATAGCTGGCTAAGCCATATAATTGTGCTGAACATGAAGAAGAGCCAAGGCGATCTTCACCGATTAAATGGTGGGACCCCTACAGGCCTAATGTTGCATAATATAGTCAATAGGGAACCAACAATTGGTGAAGACAAAGAGGGAATATCATAAGTATTTTAAAACTTCAATTGGGATACGACTGACTTGTTGGGTTTGTTTGATTGTCTGTTTAAGTCTGTTCTAATGTTTTATGCTGATGTTTTCCTCCTGGCCAGGGGGGCTCCATTGTAAAAGAGATTTCAATGGGACTAAACTTGTTAAATAAAGGATATAGGATAAAGGATAATCAGCTTTTTTGTTGTTGTTGCCGATACCAATATCTGTGATAGGCCCATATCTGCCGATAAATGATAGTCTTAAGCTATGTATTCAGATCTCTTCCTTCCTCCTTCCTCTAACCAGCTACACTATAGAATGTTTGAAATTTTGCTGAATGTTTTCAAGTATTTTGTCCACACGGGCTTATGTATTTTAAATTTGTTGCCACTTAATAGAGCGATTGTATTTTGATGTGCTTTTTTAGTATGTAACCTTCTTTTAGTGGTCCAATTTCAATAAAATAATGCATGGTCCCACTCTGTGACATCTGATAAAAAGACAAACTGAATAATAATAACAAATGAGACACAAAATTGCTGAAATTAAATGAACATACATTTAAAACTAGCATATGTACAGTATAATTCCATTATTCCGTGCATATTAAAATCGAATATAGGCCTAAGCCTACATGTTTATCTTAGCCAATAACATGTGGTTTTGTATGGAGTTTTTATAATTAATGAAATAGAAAAATATTTTGAGTTATGCTGTAGATTTGAGAACGTGACTTGAATTTAAGAGAGAAGCGACATCATTTACAGGCAATACTTTCCGTTGTGTCCTGCATCACCCTATCTGGGGTTTATTGCGCTAAAATGACCAGTACATTGCCACATTAGCTAGCCAGTAACGGTCTTACATTAGATTTGCTGTGAGCCACTGCAGCCCTGGGGCCTGCGGGTAGATTGAGGCGCCACTGCACCACACACAAACAAAGTTGTAAATCTATATGTTTTACAGTTCATCTGTAGGAGGCAAAGATAAGACGGTCTTCTCAACTCACGGGGGTGTGAAGACAAGAGCCTTCATGAGAGTATCGTTTGTGCTTTCTGGTATCTGCATGGCACCTGTCGCAGAAGATCTGTCCTGGCCCACATCGGATTTGACTTTTGTGAGGATTGCATGGATGTCCTCACCCCTTCAAAAAACAAACAAACACAAAAACAAACTTTCAGACTGTGATCATAGTACAGCCCTCACAGACAGAGCATATCAGGGTCCAGACAAATTCAAAGCATATAGACTTGCGTATATTAGCTGTTCCTTTGAAATTTGAAGAGTAACCAAACATCATAAAAACATTTTCTGCTGCTGAAAAACAATGTATATCCAATAGGATGTCCAGTTACTCTTTGAAGCTTTCTTCTCAAGGTTAAACACAAACAAAACATTGCCTTGCTGCTGCTTGTAACTCCTTCCATCAGCAAGCCTAAGCCCGTATGCTTTATCATCCTGGGTCTTTATTTTAAGAGCATGATAGGAGTCTGTCTCTTATAAATTGGCAATAAACAAGCATGGCACATACAAGTATATTGTAACTTGATACTAACTAATATTCAAAAGTATAACAAAACAAAATCCCTCGCTATCGACGACTGTGTTATACCTGGGGCAGCTATCCTTCAGTTGCTTGCACAAGCTCTGGATGAACCAGGTTCCTGACAGCCTTCTATGGGCAACATGGCCGTGCACATTGGCCCTGACCACCAGGGTGTCGGCCATGTCGGGAACCTGGTAATCTATGAAGGTTTCCTCATCTTGAGTCCCATCGTCTGAACCTCCCGTTGCTCCGCTGTCTTCCATGTCATCGTGGCCCCCCAATTGTTTTTTCCCACGACACGCCTGGATGAAGAAAACCTTTGGCTTGCCATGGAGGGAATCGGTGTTGTAGAATGGTGAATATATTTTGTCACATTCCAAGACGCGGCGATCGTTTCCAAGGACGCCTTCGTCATTCCCATGGCTTAGAATGAAACAAACAAAGGCATTGCCGTGGTCCAGAGTCTTCAGGTCATCTTTTTTCCAGTTTCCAAAAGCCCACTGCTTAGGATGAAAACGGTTCAGCTTTGACACATCAGGATTTGATGTTTTTATCTCAGAAAACACATCCAATATGGATTTCATCGATTCTGCTTCTTGATCTTGGAACATAACCACTTTAAATCCCAGCCAGTTGAACACTTTAGCCGCAGCCTCTGCAAGAGAGTTTCAAAAAAATTAAATCAAAAATTCAAACTCAATACTCAAGCTTGATTTCTCCTCACTCTACTTTACAGTACATCAAGATAATTATCCATCAGTCATAGGTAATACAGTGTAAGTAGAATTGCCCCGAGAGGCTCTTTACACCCAAATAAAATGTAGCCTTGAATGGGCTTGTTAAAGTTATCTCTGTTTTATGAAAAACATTTCAGTGACTGTACGTTTATACTGTCTATGTTTTAGGGAGCTCTCATACCAGCGTCTTTCTCCGATCCTGCTCGGTAGCCTTCTGTACCAGGAGTGAACATGTTGTTGATGATCAAACAGAGCCCTCGCGGTACACGCTCCATCTTGTAGCAGTCCTAAAAAGCAACGGAGACAGCAAAAGGACGTGAACATTATTGCAAATGTTCCCCCGAGGTTCCTCACTTTTTGGGGATTGATTTGACTGTAGTGGAAATAAGTTACTTCAACAATTCAACTTAATCACAGATGAGTTCATATTTTTGTGTGTAAAATAAAACAAACACACCCTTTGGTTTGAGCAGTCAGAAGGCTTACTGATGCAAAGCCCATCTTGGAGTGGAGCCTGATGTATAACCGCAGAAGAGCCTTGTGGTGGGGACACCTCTGAAAAAATATCAAGGAGATTTGTTCATGCATTGTAACAGTACAGTCACTTCTTTCCTATTGAAAAGATGGAAAAAAATATATGATAATAAAATCCAACAAGGGCACCTACGGTTTCCGGTATAGTAGGCCTACGGGATAGCTTGTTAGAGAAATACTATAATGTGTTGATCAGAACACAAACATGCACGAGGCCGAATATTGAATAAGAAAAAGCAAACATGAAGAGACAGTGGACTTATTACAAAATAGCCTTGGGTTATGTTGAAGTAATCATATATTACATATATGTAGTAAATACGTAGTGAACCAGTATCAACTGGTAGTTGTGTCCATGAGGAAAGCCCGTGCCTTTGTCCATGATTGTGTTATGATTTAACTCTGAATAAATTCGTACAACCTGATTTGACATACTAAAAAACCCGAAGACCCTGTTATCTTCAACAGTAACACTAAGTAGGCATGATCTGAGCTGACTATGTTAAGAAGTCGAATAAATAATAGTAAATGATGAAGTTAAATAGTAAACTGTCTACCTTTTGTCAGTTGACGCAAAATGTTAGACATCTCCACCTCCATTGTATATTAGGCACTGCAAAATTAATAAGCAAACACAATTAAATAAATACGGGGTTATATGAATTTATGTTGCAACCGGAAAAATGTAGAAGCCTGGATAGATCAAACCTAATTGTAGGCTATTGACATTGTGAACATATAAAGTCTAATCCCCTTTCCCTGGGCTACATTCAAGTACAAGCATATATATAAAACCTTCATGCCACACTCAAAATCATGTTGAGTAGACGAGCAGAAAAAAAAAAAAAAAAAATTGGAGGAGATTTAGGTCTACTATTTAGTCTTGCATTTATTTGGGGAAAGAGGCTACTTTGCCCTTTGTGAAAGACATAGCCTACGCCTATCGACAGAGTGTGGCCTACCTCTACATCAACCAAGCAAGCGGGTAAGCCTCAACTTCCCAAACGTTACCAACTCACTCTCTAATAGGCGTTTAAATACATAGTTAAGTGAACGTGTCTAAATAGGCTCGACTCCTGACCCAAGCCATTCTAACGTAGCGTATTGTGTTTACTACAGAAGCTCACATAACTTGAAATGGCACAAAAACATCCTATTGAACAAAGTTAGACCGGTGTAGTATGAAAGTCCATTTGAGAACGGGCCTTTATTATATTGATATCCGTGTCCGCATGCGAAAATCGAGATGCAACAGAGAATTTGGGCTGTTTTTCCCACACAAACCTGACAAAAAATCAAACCATATTTCTGAAAATAGTTCTGCCCAAAAATATCATCACATGCGTATCTCTCCTGATACGGACTACGTTTTGAAGTTTAGCATATCAGTTTACAGGATTAGGCGATACAGTTCTTACCTTTTCGGTTTACCGTCCAGTTGTGTTAAATAGTTCCCTGCTTTTTACTTTCGTTCTCTAGGTATACGGAAGCTCCTCCCCACATTCATGTATATAGGCTTAAGTAATATACATGTTTCTTTTTACATAGGCCTACTTTGGTCTAAATGCATTTCATTGATTTACTTTGGAGAAACCTAATTTTAGGCCAATGATGTTGTGAACACGCTAAAGTATAATCCCCTTCCTCTGCCCTACATTCATACTATTTAGTACAAGCATATGTATAAAGCCTTTCTGCCACACTCAAAATCATGTTGAGTAAACGAGCAGAAAAATCACGCAAACTTCAGAGAAGTTTTAGGTTAAGGGCATGAACATGCAAAGCAGTAGGACTTCATAGCTGCAGGTTATAGTTTTTTAAACATTCAAATAACTCAGCCAATGTTTATTTTGTATTCGATATATCACAATATATGTGCATACATATGAGCTAAACAAAAGCAATGTTGTGTTGTCTTATCATTTAGGGTCACATCGACTCATTGATAATAAAATACATTTTAAAATTGACTTAAACATTTGAAACAAGGCTGCAAATGAGACAGGGGACAATCGCTTTTTTTTCTCATTGATCCAAAAATATTGACAAATGCCATCGTCATCTCAGTCAGCTTTTAGCTAGCCGTTCTTCTCCAGGTCAGCAACCAAGTGGGGGTCTGCTCTCTTCAGGGCATCGTAGAACTTCTGGTGGGCCGTCTCCCCTTTATTTAAAACCATTTCAATTAGAGCCTCATTCTGTCCAATGGGAGTGGCTTTAGCCTGTATCTCCTGCCTCTCCCTCTTGATCAGAGTTCCCAAGTCTTCCAGATCGTTAAGGATCGGAGCCAACAGGCTGATTCTCTCTGCTAGGGGCCTCCGGTGTCTTTTTAGGAACTCTGGGCCAGAGGGAGGTGAGGATTGGGAAGAGGATGGGAGGGCGTCGTGTTGTTGAAGGACGGAGCGAGGCAAGGGGGATTTGGATTCTTGCGGCCTGCAAATGCAGATTTGATAAGCAAATTAAAATCCTTTTCAAATATCATCATCAAAAACAACAACATACATTTAGTAGGCTACTACTCACGACAGCATGGCGACAAGATCGTTTCTGGGAATATCCCCAAGTCTCTTGATAATGACAGCTACAGCAGCGTCCTTGCCATAGGTTGCCACTACTTGATCCACAATAGCTTCGTTGTTGGAGCCTTTCGGCAGGTCATATTCTTTTATATTCTGAATCCCATTGATCGTCTCAGACTTTTTAAGTAACCATATAAAACGTTCGCGTTGCTCCTCATTCAGATGACGCAAAATTTTAAGCATCTGCATCTCCATGGCGTAACAGGCACTGTCAAACAAAACATAAAAGCATTGGTTTAGGAATTCTGGCAGTTGGTAGGCCACATTACAAATCTGGGCAGGTCACCATTCCAATTAACTTGATTGTATGTAATTGCCACAAGGAGGACAATTGACTTATTCTTCATTACGTTATTATGGCTAATTATTTAAATATTTTAAATAGTTTAATATTCTCAGTCCTTTTGTTACTTGTACACGCATGAATGTATGCAAATGCATAACCACCACACTAGCAAGCCCGCGTATTTCAGCACTCACATTTCATCGCCATGTAGCCTAATCTTGTAGGCCTATATTTCTTCTTGTTAAGAAAAAACAACTGCCTTTGAAATGTTGTTAGAATATTTCCATTAGGTATTTAAATACGACTTTTGGCGAATGCTGTATAGGGCGCAAGGCCTATACAATTAATCCAGAGAAAGAAAGAAATGTGCCTGATCCTGGCGTCTCCAAAATGGAAGCGCTTGGCGCCTTAAATTTAATTTCAGCCTACTATTTGTGTCCCTTTTCGAAACCACATTCAGCAATATTGGGATTAGAATCAATTTACTTACCTGTATTAGAACTCGAGGTGTAGAATTTCTTCCAACGCAACGCAAGTTATATCTTTCCCAAACGTTTGTGTTTTACACATAACTTCCGCAGCTTTAGGCCATGCCCATACAGATGTGCTCCCCCGCCTCCTTTTGAAAGGTTTGGCGTTGGACAAGCAGCAGCATTTCTTATTTTAAATGCATTAATCGGGAAAGGAAGGATGATGGATAAAATTGAGAGCGCAAGACAAAAAGAGAGAAAGTGGCAGCAAATGATGCTCCAAGTTGCTTCGTTTCGACGACGACATGGCCTATTACAGGTCTGTTAAGCAGGAGCCGTTCACATTGGGCCAAGGTATAGTTCCTTTATATATTTTCCAACAGCATCACCTATCGACACACTCAGCAACTTTCACCTTTTCAAAAGATTTCAGTTAAACGAATTTTCAACGTTTGTCAAAGTTGGGTCTGTCAGCATGTAAAAAGATCATATTCATATCATACCAAGAAGAGTTAACCTATATTGTGTATATATATCTAATAAATAAAAGCAGCAAAAACCTTTTTCATTCTAATGCAGAGAACACTAATTATGGGTGGATTTGAGATGCAGAAAAATATTTCTTACAGTAAATTGAACTCTGATCAACCGCATTGCTCGGCAAACCGTGACTTTGCTGATTCTCAGCGTTGCCAATACTGGAATGTGCTCATCGCAAAAGCCCAAAATCTGTCTGTCTATGTCACTGCGCTGAGCTGCTTCTTGAAGTTTGCAATGTGTCTTCGCATTGTTGTACTAAAAACAATTCCAATTAAGACTTAAACTGTAGCAATTCATGATTATCCAAGGTTCTAAAAACATTTTATTCTAAAGACTCTCTGAGGATCGCTCATCGACAAGCAAATAGGCGGTGCGCTCATTTTGGCAATTGTGTTGAATTTCACCTGCTGGTGGGTTTAATGTTCATGGGTTTAATGTTAATGGTTCCCGATTTGGTTTAAGCCTGCCAATGAGCAGGTAACAAGTACCCGGTAATGTGGCTAAAATGTAAGATAGCGTGGTGAACCTGAAATCGCAACTTGTGCCAAATGTCAACTAATTTATCGGGTGAAATCAGTTAGCCACATACGGAAATAGGGCCCCCAGTAGTCACACTTTTTGCATCTTGACTTTTCACAATTGAGAAATGTAGCCATTATTTTTGAGAATATATAATATAGATTTTTTTTTAAATGTTTTCAATAAATTCAGTTAATAAATAAATTAAATGTGCGTCACTCGCTCCTATAGCCCATTACATAATATTTGAGTTTTTAAATCAACCTATATCTTTCAGTATTTTCGTTAAGATGCTATTGAGATTTTTAAATACTGCCAATGGTAATTTATGAACTCACTGACTCGATGGCCTCTTTAATAACGGAAAATATTTACACCTGAAATAGCCTACATGTTTACAGAAACATAGGCTACAAGGCTGAACCTATGATGTGGTGTCAACAGAGGCGTCATGCACCCAATTCTAGGCTAGGCCTATGCTGCTTTAGCCGAATCAATCAAATACTAAACAAACGTATGCATATGTAGCAGTCTGTGTGCATTTAAAAGGTTTAGATAATGTTCGCTAACTTTTATTTTGAAGCAAATGCGAAGAGGGCATCGATGCTATCGGTCGTCAATTCAGTCCCCTTAATACTTACAGCAGCAAGCAGCTCTCTGGCTCGCTCCATTGTAGCCTATGATAACTAGCAGTTAAGGCAAGTCACCAAACAATAATGTATAATCGTTACAGTGCTCTCGGTCTGCGTTATTTTTTTTCCAAAACTATTTATAACGTTAAAGTTGAGCTACCAGCTGTTGGAAATAGAAGATATTTTTCTCTTGCGTGTTGCAGAAGAGGGCTGTTGAGAAACCAAGAGCATTTGACTCATGCTGCCGACGGAAGGTCGTCGCTGAGTGGAGTTATCAAGGTATTTCGGTATTTCTAAACGGCTGTGACTGTTTCAATAAATGTCATCTGTTGAGACAATTATGTGAGGCAAAATATGTGTACAAATCTATTAACGTTTAAATGTATGTCAAGTACGTACATGACAGGCTAATTCAGGTAGCTATCTGAGATTGATTATAATGCCTTGTTGTCAGTCTTTCAGCAGACTAAATTAACGTTGGCATACATCATGTTTTCTGATAAAAGGTACTTCACTTTTTTTTCCATGTATTTTCCACGTTAACCACTTATTGATGAGAAACAATTGTACTCCGGCATAATATGCATTTGCGATGTATTATTTTCTCCTAGCTTTAGCATCGTTGGGAAACTAAGATTTGAATCCAACGGCCATTTAAAGCCCTTTAGACCTTCGCTTGTAGTGGTGATTTGAAATGTGACTTGTTGAGAGATGACGTTGCTAGTGACGACGATGAAGATCATGTCGTCTCTTCATCTCTTATCAAAGCAGGTGCAGCCCAGCATCTCCCAGCTTCTCTGTCTGCCCAGGCACCTCTCCACCTCCCCCAAACATCACTCCGAGGAGGGCCAACTGATCTATACCGGGAACCTGGGCAAAGCGGTCGTAGGTACGCCTACCACCATTACACGTCACTGTTGTGTGTTAAGGCTGTCTAAGTATTATTACCTAAAAGTGCTAGCTTAAGGGTTTTACTATATACAGGATCAACGCATACATAGGCTTAGTACTGGTAGTACTGGCCTATTTTATAGTTGAACTGTATTTATATGTAAGACAATCTGTATTCTGCATTACAAGATAACTTCTACATATTTTTTACTCATCTCTCAAAGTAACAAGTCTTAAATGGTCAGTCTGAAACCGGTTTTCTCTTAAGGAGTAAAAAAATTTAGTTAATTTGTACCACGTGTTTTCTCTTCCAGGCGTGAAGATGTTTTCCTACTCTAGCAGTGGATTCAGTCTGTGCATGATGCCCTACATCCTTCTAAAGACTGGTCTGGGCGTTAAGAGCCTGGCCCTGCAGGTGGCCTTCTGCGGCTTCATCGGTTTCTTCACCTTCCTAACCCCCGTGCTCCTCCACCTCATCACCAAGGGTTACGTGGCGCGGCTGTACCACCACCCCGGCACGGACACCTACACGGCCGTCACCTACAACGTCTTCCTCATGGAGAAGAAGACGGCGTTCCGTCAGGCCCAGGTGAGGATCCCCGGAGTCAGCAAGATGTTCACCACCTTCTACGCCAACCGGAAGCCGCTGCTGGTCAACCCGGACCTCTTCCCGCTGCCGCATGACTACAACCACCTGATGGGCTACGACAAGCCCTTCTCCTTCGACATAGAGGACGGGAAGAAAACGGACCGGAGTTAGTCGGCGGAATGCATGCACAGGACTCGCGAACAAAAACAAATGTATGAGCGAGACAGTAGCTACAGGAGTATGCGCTTGAGTTTTGGAGCTATTCTTTTGTTTTTGTAGAGCTGGGGGGTTCTCGACATCCAAAAGCCTTTTACAGTGGTTTGAGACGGCTTACTTTGTGGATTATTCCTTTATGCTTTATTCAACATGTGGAACCTATTTTATTTTATTTTAGTTGGAAATGTGTTGCTGGTCAGAAACCTCAGTTTTTTGAGGCACCTAAATGTTGGTCAAACTCTGGCTTCAATAAATATACTTGCTATAAACAACATATTGTGACAGTGCGATATATATCTTTGCACTGCCTAGTTTGTTCTTTGGCATTGAATTGTGCTTTGTTATCAGTATGGTCCCAGGCTAATAATAATAATAATCATGAATATTTGAGAGATAGAACTTTGCAGCAACACAACAGAACTGTCTGCTGGGAACAGTGCTATTCATGAAGTGAGATTGGGACAATAGACTAGAAATACAATGACATAGAGCTTGGACAAATGTTGAGTAAAGATCTATGTAAAAATATGAATTTGTTTTGAATAAATACTTTCCTATGTCTTTTTGACACAATGCAATCACATTACACGTGACTTTTTCTTCAAATGTCCGCCTTTTTTAGGATCCTGATGATAAAGGGGGGAAGTGTAATTTGTGTTCCCCAAAAGGGCTTGTCTCTGCACAACCCACTTAAGTTCTGAAAGTTAAAAGAGAAGTGAGGAAGTTTTGGGGGGACCCTGCAGGAGTCCCTAATCTGTGACACAGTCTGACCCCGTTTAGTGCAACAGAAGGCTACAAATATAGAATTCTAATGAATGGAAAGCACACAGAAAATTGTTATCTGGATCAGCATAGATTTTTTTTTACGGTACTTGCAACAGTTCAATTAAATTAAAAGCTAGCTATAACTATTTATGTATTTTATATTTATGAATATAGTTTTTACATATACACATGCCAGCCTGGGTTGCAAGTGTTGACGGTTTTGAGTGATGTGTCTAAGGTTTGAAAAATTAGCACAAGGTTCTGAAATTGGTGCAGTTTTTGGAAAAACAACTGCAATGTGCAAAAACAGTTTTAATGGATATTGTATTCCCATTACAGAAAGTCTGTGTGACACAACATTAGCTTACATCTGCCCGTATACTCTCCTGAAAGTGAGCTGAAGTCATCACATCAGTGTAAAATAATTGACTTATTCAATCAATAAGCTGCTTATTTCATCCTCTCCTTGTAATGAAAAACTTAACTGGAATGTGCGCCTGTTTTTGTTCCATTTGTATTATTTTAGGGCAAAGATGATGTCTACTTGACATGGTTTCTACCACTACGACTTTAGTGGAGAAATGAATGAGGAGGACAATTCTCACTAAACAAAACGGCTATCACTAGAATGGATGAAGGCAAGCTATATTATTAATATATATTTTGGGGGGGTGTAATGACAGAACCTAACCACTAGAGTGCAAACTAAATACACTTTCAACTATAAAACCAGGATAACCAAAGCAGGTCTAAAGAACGTTAACATGAACTGAGTTCAGGCATTTTGACAACATTTTATACCTCAAAACCACAAATGTGATAGCACCACCATTGAGGTTTGGGGAAATTAATGCATAAATTAATTAAACTAATCAATCATTCAATCAACATTAAGTTTGTGATAT
This sequence comes from Aplochiton taeniatus, assembly GCA_017639675.1. Lineage (NCBI taxonomy): Eukaryota > Metazoa > Chordata > Actinopteri > Galaxiiformes > Galaxiidae > Aplochiton > Aplochiton taeniatus. The sequence goes on from CM030189.1 coordinate 1,923,426, forward strand.
TAAATTGTGCCACTTTTATTTTTACGTTATATCTTAAAGATGCTATATAGATAACATATATGACATGTTATATCTCGGATTAAGAGCTTTTTTTGTCTATTGTAATGTAATTTAGGCTGAGTTGTAGGGCAAGATGTGTTGGACACAGTTTGTAAATATTTGCATGTGTCCCACAATGTCCACTCAATGGAGGAAAGCCCAGTGCAACCACAAAACACACACACACACACACACACACACACACACACACACACACACACACACACAGATACACACTTTTAAAATATTTTTTCTCTCTTTCTCTCTCCCCCACTCTCTCACTCTCACTCTCTCGCTCTCTCTCCATCACTCTCTCCATCACTCTCTCTTTCTATTTCTTTCTTTCTTTCTTCCCAGTCCTGTGCTGCATGCCCTGTTGTGTCAGTGAGCTGGTTCCAATCAGGCCTCTTCAGACCCATGAGAAAGACTGGATGGAACGGCCTACATAATCAGCTGCTGTGTCTTGTCATTCACCAGAGTACAGCTCTGATGACCTCACCAGCACTCCTTGTCCAGAGCTCACACCACACAGAAGAAGAGGTCCTTGTATTTTGGGGGGGGAAAGCGTGCTTTGACATGTGTGCATGTGTGTGGGTGTGTGTGTATGGGGGGGGGGCTTGCAGATGTCTGTCCGAATGGGATAGTTTTGTGAGTGTTTGTGTCTGAATTGAGCTTAGGGTGAATCCCTAAAAAAACCTGAAAGAACTCCCAGGAAAACTCAGAAAACTTTATTTGTAAGATAAGATTTATAAGATGTTGCTTCTATGACTGTAAGTGGAACCCAGAATGTTTAACTATACTATCCAAAGATCATTAAAGACAGATAGCTGGATAGATGTGTAGGCAGATATATACACAGAAAATAGATATCACGAAATAGAGATAGACATTAATAATATAGAAAGCATTTTAAGAGAAAGGCAGCGCAAAAGGTAGAGAGAGAGACAGAGAGTGACAGAGCGAAAGAGAGAGAGAGAGAGAGAGAGAGAGAGAGTGACAGAGCGAAAGACAGAGAGAGAGAGCAAATATGTACACATGTATAAATCATGGCTTTTTGAAAGATTTGCTTAAAAATGGAATCGGTCATTTGTCTGTATTTTGGGGCTCCTTAGGCATCAGAGTTCCAGAGTTGTACCTTGCCTCGCGAGAGACACTGCTACTCAGCCAGAAGTTCACTTCCAGTCCTGAGTATATATAGAGACATCTCTTTGACTGTATATATAGGCCACATAGCTGGCTGGATCATTAGACACATATGGATTCACCTTCCACTGGAAGAACAGACATTGCAGGGTCACCCTCTCACTCTGTTTCACTCTCTCTCTCTCTCTCTGTCTATCTTTTGCTCTGTCTCTCTCTCTCCCTATATATAGTTATATATACATTTAAATATATATATATATATATATATATGTTTCTTTTTGCAGGTCAACACTTCGAGAAATGTATATGTTAGCTTGACACTGTAGTTGTGATCAATTCACGCCTGTGAAAACTCGCAGGAGATTCTGTTGCGTTTTACCTAAGATCATTTCGTATCCTTCAATGATTTTTTTTTACAATACATTCAACCACAGTCCTGTACTTGGCCCTGCAGTCGGGGACTGAGCATACAATGTGACACTACAAAAGAACAAGTGTTTGCAATATGTGTTCTAGAAGTTCTACTTCTAGATAAGTGGGCAGTAATTCTTGTGGTGGGCACAGCGTTGCCGACGGTGACGCTGAGCAGCAGGTGCAGTGGGAAGATGATGACCCTGAGAGTCTATCAATCTAGCTCTGATGTCAGGAGGAGGGGGTGGGGGGTCTAGAGGGGAGAAAGAGGGTGAGAGCTAGGACCTTATAAATCCATCTCTAATGGCAAGTGGCAGGGAGGGAGGGAAAGAGAGAGACAGAGAGAGGGAGAAAGAAAGAGAAAGGGAGATATACAAAGAGAGAGAAAGAGAGAGGGTGGGAGAAATAGATGGGAGGGGGGCGGCAGAGAAATAGAGAGTTAGGACCTTATAAATCTATTCCTAATTCCAGTGGGGAGAGAGGAAGAGAAAGACAGAGGTAGAGAGAGGGAGAAAGTAAGAGAAGGGGGGGGGGGGGTAATCCAGAAAGAGAGAGAGTGAGAGAGAAAGCAAAAAGTAAGAGAAAGGGGGGAATCCACAGAGAGAGAGAGAGAGAGAGAGAGAGAGAGGGAGACATGGGTAGATTCTGGGTTGCGGAGATTAGAGGGCTAAATTAGAGGTGAGGATTAGATTGCAGGTATGAGTAGTGTTTCATTATGCTTTGTTAACCAACTTGGACTATTCAGAAAATGTATTAAGTGGATTACTGATATTCATATATTGGTATAATGTAGGTGATGTTTAAAGCTTATACAGTACCGAACATGTTTTATTAGAATTAAAATAGTGATGCAATTTAGTAAGTAATATTTATACTTGTGATGCAATACGTAGCATCAAAGTATAAACGGTAATGAATGGTTACATTTTGATGCAACATAAGTAATATATGAAGCTTTTATATTATGTAACGCTTATTATCAATAATTCTTTTGCAATTTCTGCTAGCCAACATGTTTTGGATGACGTCTTGTGTAAAGCTGGGTTTCTGTGTACAAAGGCCAAAGGTCGCAGACACTCGACTCTCTGGCCTTTTCTCCACTGAGGTCTACAAGTAGGGTTAACAAGGTATAACCCACACACAACGACTTACTTTAAATGAATAGTTCGCTATTTTGGATATTCAACCTTATTTCCATGCCCTCCGGAGTTGTCCCGCCTCGTTTCTACATATGGGCGGTTTATGAGTAATTCTTTTTTCTGCTTAGCTAGAATACTTAACGTTTGAGTGGAAACCTATAGCTTAGCGCGAATGACTTCTAACTCAACAACCTTTGCGCTAAGCTGTCCCCCGTAGGTTTCCAGTAGGCCTGGCCAAAATAGTGGCCTGTACCTTTAATGGGGCCAATAAATCACAGCTTATCAAGTTGGACAAATGCAGCTTGAAAGGCGAAACACACATCTCTCTGTCTCTCATTTTAAACAGTGACCCGTCCTGGCCTTGCTGGTCCGAGACGAAGCCAACGAAACAGTCGGACGCACACGGCCACTTCAGCGCCAGGCAGGTGTGATGAGCAGACGAAATACGAGAGTGTGTGCGCTGCCTCAGAGGGTTGGGGTTTGACACTCTCTCTCGTTCACATGCCAAGCGGGCAGCGCCTGAAACCAACCACACCGGCCTTGGCTCTTCACACTAAAATATCTCCCCAAACTGTGGAGGCAGCCTGCGGACTAAGTTTACTGTAATCTCTCTCCATCATGGGACCAGCAAGTCACTGCAGGGAGGATCGGAAGCTCAAAACACCCTCTTTATGGAGTCAGTCGAAATACAGAATATAGGCCCACCCGAATCAAACACAGTGTCCAAAAACGTTACCAATGTTTTAATCTGTGAAGATACTCGTCCTTTAAATACGTGTTTTTTTTTTTTTAAGATTTAATCGGAGCTCTTGGAGAGCACCTGTCTGTGAAAATGAACGTTTTTGAATTCCATGCGGCACGAATGCTCTCAAACAATCAGGCTTGCTGTTTCTCATAAATTACCTGTCGAGCAGGGAAGCAGCTCGCAGCTAACTGGACCTCCGGCGTGTCAGCATTGCGCTTCATAGTTTCTCTAAACTTGATATTTCTATAACTTCATTTGTTAATATTCAAGGAAACATTAAACAATACCCATCGCTCAAAACATAAACATTCGGATTTTAGAATTTTTATGAATTCTCCGAGTCTGCAACAAGTTCGTCCGAGGAATTCTTGTCATTTTTTAAATTGCCTATGGTGCAATGTTTAGGACAGCAGCGTGAAGTTGATAGTATATTAAGTGAATTTAGATTTTCATCATCAAACTAAACCGAACTGAGGTGCTCATCTACAGCAGTTGCTGTAAATTCTGTGTCACCACGGGTTGATCTGATGCAGCGCCGCACGGCTTGGCATGAGCAATTAATAGGCTACACTATGGCTCCTGACATTTTGTTCTATCTCCATATGCGGCTCACCATTATTTTGAAGGAAATATTGGATTCAAAGTTCGATGTGAGAAACAAGACAGTATGACTGGAGAACACTTTGTTCCCATGGCAACCAGTTTGACCAACAGACCTGAGGTTAAAAAAAAAAAAAAAAAAAAAAAAAAAAAAAAAATATATATATATATATATATATATATATATATATATATATATATATATATATATATATATATATATATATATATATATATATATATATATATATATATATATATATATATATATATATATATATATATATATATATAGGCCTACTTCTTCTTCCGAAAACTTAAGAGATTGCTTCATTCAGTTTAAGCTAAGCGTGAGTGTTACCTCTCAAATACTCCAAGCAAAAATTATCGTACACAGGCCTATTTATCATTTTAAGATATTTTGAGGCATTTTCAGCTCTGTTTTTTGCTTAGGTCTGAAGGGCAACCAGTCCATCTTGACCTAGTCCAGTTCAGCTTGGTACTGCGGTCTAACCCCACCCCATTCAGCAGCTGTCGTTTCTCTATTTTGGGTGAGGATCACCACTAGCGTTCTCTGTGTGGCTGGAGCCAATCTTTACACCCCTCGGGGCTAGACAACCTCTGACAGGAATGGCTGCCCTGTCCATTGCTTCTGGTAGCCGACGGGGAATTCCACTCCACTCCGCTCAAAACCCTTCCCGTCTCACCGCTGAGCGAGGAGCGGGAGGCGCGCTAATGCCGCCATCTTGCAGTGAGCTTGTTCTGAAGGATTGCCAGCGTAGAGTAGACTTGGGTTACTCAAGAGTATAGTGTCATCATTGTCTTGGCATGGTGCTGGATGGATTTCTGAGATGAGGATTGAGTCTTCTATATCGATATAAGCTCTACTGCCACTAGGTCTATGTGAAAAGAGTATTTTTAAAAGGCTCACTGTTACCTCCCCAATGTGTGGATTCCATTTTTTTGTGTGGAAACAGTTGTAGGAGGAGGCTCTGCAGACATACAAAGTAAGCTGACCTCTCTCGCTTTCTGGAGATATTTCTCGTTGCCAGTGACTGCAATTTAATACTTCCTTGAAGATATTTTACATAAATGCATGCAGAGAATACCAAAAGTTATGACCCCCCCCCCCCTCTCTCTCCCTCCTTTTGTAATTTATTTAATTTCCCCTTTCACCCGTGGAATCAAATGCAGAAAAATACAATAGACTTTGCGATCTGAAATACTGTAATATATCAAAACCATTGTAAAAATATTTAATACTATTTGCTTTGTATAGAATGTAATACTCCATTAAACCTTTGAATCAATGTTAACATTACATATCCGAACAACTGTATGGTAAATAACATTTTGCAAACAACTCAACCTCCTAAAAGATAGGTTTAGAAAAAAAAACTGAAAAAAAACTTCTACCTGTTTTTCCTTTTGACTGGATGTCAGGTGCTTCATACAAAGGCTATATAAACTGTACATATCCAATGTACATACACATACAACAGCTATCATACAGACGAATACTGTTATGATGCTTTAGAGGGCATAACAATTTGTCATTTTGGGGCACAAATATGAATGGCACATTGGGTGTCACTTGTAGAAAATGTCCTTTTACATAGCTGTGCAAATACAGTTTAGACGAGAAAAACAAACTATATAATCTGTTTCCTGAGCATAGATTAAGCATGTACTATAAAGAATGGGGAAGATTTGGGATCTAGCTGTTTAAAAACAATGTAAGTCTTGATGAGGCCTGAATCATACCCAGGAAATTCTTAATGTAAGGAGATGTTTTTCCCAGACTCAGAATAAGTCTAATCTTTGGTACAATCAATTGTTGAATTTCCAATTCAGTACGTTTTGTTGTTATTGTTGTTGTATTTAGTCGAAGTTTAGGCTTATAATGGATCTGGGGAAACCAGTCCGAAATAGTCATTACTCTTTCAGCATCAGCCAACTACAAAAAAAAATATTAAAAAAAAACAAAAAAAAATAAACGCCTTGTGACATTCAACATTTAGGTAATCCATTCCATTCTGTCATGCCTCCCTTCATCTATCCAGATTTCTTCCTCCCCCTTTCTTTCTTTCTTTCTTTCTTTCTTTCTTTCTCACACATCCTTCTTTTCCCCTCCCTCCAGATTTTCACATTCTGATACACTTCGACCGCTTGTCTTAAAAAAAAAAAAAGCAGGTACATAGTAGCAGTTCTTCCCCTAACGCTTACTATCTATCAAGTCCAAGTCCATAACAGTCATTTCAATAGTCAACACATTTTCATCACTGCACATCATATCTTACATCCTCTGTACAGAATACTATTTGATAATACCAAAGGAAATATATTCAAAAAAAGAAATCCCCATATGCATCGTTCAAAACACACGCAATAAATTCAGCATGCTTTGCTAACTAGGCACCAACATGATAAATATTGAAAATCTGCACGGTAAAATGTTTTAACATATTTAAGACAATGGCTTTTTTCTTCCTTTAAAGTAAACTATAACCTGGCATTCATTTCACATCCATAAATATTCCGAAAATATTGTGCGCCCATACCTGGTAAGGTATTCTACTTGGCAGTGACCCTCCAGGTTGCTGGATGGTCACTCTTAAAGGACAGATTCTGTATTTAACACCTACATTTCTGCTGGCCACTTAGTTTGGGTAAGTTGAAAAGATGATGGTAACCTTTCTCAAAAAGGTTTTGGTAAATGGAGTGGTCAGCACAAATGGCTTTAGTAGAACAGCCTGTGCACAGCAGATACTATGGAGGAGAGTTCATTTAAAAGTATATGTTTGCTAAATAATAAGTGCTGGCATAAGAGATACAGATGAGATAAGTTCAAATGAATATGACAACAAAACTATCAGAACCATCCAAGCCATGCACATATTTATACCTATGACAAAACCAAGCCATTTTTGAAAGACTATAAGTCTAAAATTAAATAAAAATAATATAATTCATACCCAAAATGTTCAAATGTCCACTCTCCACTCTGAAATATCTATTCTATTTAAATCCTGCCAAGGTACTTGCACACTGGTACATTTCTGAACACTTTGAAACAATTCTTGAAAAATTATGATTTCGAGCAAAAGATTTGACGTGGTTTAGTTTGTCAAAGACGCAAGATTAACCATTGAGCCTTTGTTGCACAAAAACATTGATCTGCTCCCTACATGTTGTTTTATACGTTAATATGACAACTCAATTTAATTTCAACCTCTATGTTTCTGTGCTCCTCCATTCCCTTTGTTTAAATATATCAGAAATGGAATGAAAACAACTGCCACATATTTGGTGGAACTTAAAGTCGATTTACCCGAAGATGTTCAATGATGAATTTATTTCTGGCTCAACAAAGAGTTGTCGATAAGAAAAGTCTTTTTTTTAATATCTTATTATTAATATGAACTCATTGTACTTTATTAACACAAACATTTCAATACTCTTTAAAACATTAAGAGTAAAATGTTAAATTACTGTAAAGCACTGTATATGTTTGGGAAATAGTGAATGAATGTCTTATTATAAATTAATAGTCCTGCATGTTTTGCATGGTGCAACAAAAAAAAGGGGTTTTGTGTCACAAAGGCTTAATGGAAGTTCCTTTGATAGCTGGTATGAACAGTGAAACCGTCCCCAAAAAATATATCAACATCTAGGCTAAAATAAATAAAATGTTCTTTAAAGATCATTTAAAAAGAAACAAAATAAGTTAACACAAATATACAAAATAATGTGTAATAATATGTCATCCCGGTTTTCAATACAGAACGTCCTATATGAAGTTTGATAAGGCTTCGATGGTAGTCACTATGGAATATTGTAAGACTAGAAAGCAAACCAGGAATTAATGCTATTGATTAAATTACATTCATGTGTTTTCTAAAATGTGCTGGGCACAACAACGCAAAATGATCTGTTTCTCCCAAAAAGTCTGTACCATGAATAACAATCCAATACATTTTCTATGAATAAACCTAGCTTAACGATTACCTTTGCACTGATCTGAAACTCCGGGGCGGTCAAAACAAATACTGCTAGCTAATTGAAGTAATTTTACTCAATTTAAACCAGGCCTGGAGGAGAGCAACGCTACTGCAACTGATACTTCCCCTTTTGCCCAAAATACCCCAAACCAAGCTAAGCCAAGGCCAAGGCCAAGGTCAGGGTCAGGTCAGGCCAAACTAACCCAGCCCAACCCAAGCCAAAGTTAGCAGGGGTTATCCAAGATCAACCTGTTTCTTCATACACTACAGTTGATGGGTTGATCAGTACAGAAACCACAGGGTGATTCAAAAAAATAAAGATTCCTGGGCAGTGCAGGTCTGTTTCCGAGTGGGACATGCCTGACTGTTTCTTAAGTCTACACTGTAGGGCATTGAACTGAAGTGGATGACATAGCACAGGAAAAATAGAACTTGCATTGGCCTGTGTCTGTCTGTCTGTTTATCTAGCTACCTATCGTGAAATCTCTCTCTCTCTCTCTCTCTCTCTCTCTCTCCCTCTCTCCCTCTCTCCCTCTCTCTCTCTCTCTCGCTCTCTCTCTGGAAAACTCAGGTAAGTCCACATGAAGTCCACCTACAACAGAGCTCCATAGCCGTCATGTATTGTTTAACATAGTGCATCGATTTCAATAGTAGGTCAGTGTACATCTACATGCCAATCTATCAGACTATCTACAGACTATCTTCTGTACCAGTCACCACTCAGTGCCAACCCAAGTCAGACCATGCTAGCCCAGGGCTTAGCTTCTGCTAGCATAGCTTCAGTAACACAGCAGAACAGGGCTTAGCTTCAGTAACACACCAGGAAAGGGTCTTAGCTCCTGCTATTATAGCTCCAGTAACACAGCAGGAAAGGGGCTTAGCTCCTGCTAGCATAGCTTCAGTAACACAGCATAACAGGGCTTAGTTCCTGCTAGCATCGCTTCAGTAACACAGAACAGGGCTTAGCTTCTGCTAGCATAGCATCAGTAACACAGCAGGAAAGGGTCTTAGCTCCTGCTATTATAGCTTCAGTAACACAGCAGGAAAGGGGCTTAGCTCCTGCTAGCATAGCTTCAGTAACAGCAGGAAAGGGGCCTAGATCCTGCTAGCATAGCTTCAGTAACAGCTGAACAGGGCTTAGCTCCTGCTAGCATAGCTTCAGTAACACAGCAGGAAATGGGCCTAGCTCCTGCTAGCATAGCTTCAGTAACAGCTGAACAGGGCTTAGCTTCTGCTAGCATAGCTTCAGTAACACAGCAGGAAAGGGGCATAGCTCCTGCTAGCATAGCTTCAGTAACAGCTGAACAGGGCTTAGCTTCTGCTAGCATAGCTCCAGTAACTCTTGAAGGGGATCCAGCAGTAACTTGGCTCCTCTCACCCGGACGGTGGCTCAAAGTGTGACAGACAAACCTTCCTTCCCACCACACCACGTTAAATATGTCCACATTACATACGGCTAAGTACCCCTGTATGTTAAGGTAACGTTAATAGAACAAACAGGCCGGGCCTGACCAAAGACCAAATTCACTTCAGTTTAGTATGGTATGTTGAACGTAGAAAAGACAGTACCAAAAATACATATTTCCGGGTCTAAATCTAGAGAATTGTTGAGAACCAGCAGCTTTTGATAGACAGGGGGAAGTTTGCCCCCCCCACCCCCACTCTCCCCCACCCCTGCATTCCTCTCCTCTCAGCCCGTTTGGCACACGTCGCCTGCTAACACGTCAGACGGTAAAACAGTAAGTCAGCTGCTGGCTCTCGTCAACTAAAAGTGCATCTCCGAACATATCCAGTGACCCCCCCCCAGCCTCCCCCTTCCCAGGCACCAAAATGAGCACCTCTGACATACACGCGCACACACGCGCACACACGCGCGCACACACACATAAATCTACTGACGCACGGACACACACGCACACATACACACACAAATCTACTGACGTACACAGAGACACACACACACACAAGCAACATTTATATGTTCACGTGTACACACGGACACACACACTTGCACCTTTCCCGCCTCCCTTCTCCCTCCCTCCCTCCCTCCCTCCCTCCCTCCCTCCCTCTCCCTTAACCACTTGTCCCCCTCTTATAGGATGCAGTTGTAGCCAGCGAACACAGGTGACTGGTTGCAATTAGGTTCAGCACGTCCATCTTTTCTTGTCTTTTTTATTAATTTGTTTTTTAGGGGGGGAGTGGGGTGGTGATGGTGGTATAATGTGTGTCTTTTCCTCTTGATGCTCCTCACGTGTCACCTTTCACTGAAATCACCAGTTACAAATCCTCTTCAGTCCAGCCTGGGCAGAACGCCCCTGGCCCGGGACCTGTCATCCAGTCCAAAAGGGCAAAGAAGGAGTGAGGGAAGGAGGGAGGAGGGGAAGGCTCCAGGTCTCATCTTTCTTTTTCTCACCCACTCGTTTTTTCTCCTTCCTTCTACCTCCCTCCCCCCTTGGATCCCGGTCCTCTGTCCAGCTGGTGCCTGCCTGAGGGGCTGCCTCTGTAAAGGCCTGCTAGGGGCTAGAGGCCACTAATTGAGAAGGGTCTGCAGGACCAAAACAGTTCCAGAAGGTTATTGTTGTAGTGAATATTATTGGTATGAGTATGGTTGGTATAAAGAGTTTCTGTTTATTGGCATTTGAGTGAACCTCTCAAACACAATGCTTAACATATTGTTTCTATTCTATTCTATTTCTATTCTATTCGGTATTCTAAACTACATGTTGGGTGGTGATCGAGATGCAATACTTCTCTCTGCGGTACATACTGTCAGTCCTTACCTGATTTCAGATGTTGTCAGGTAAGAAAATGAACAAAAATGATTGCCAGACCAATGTTTAACAACATGACAAGGCAGACCAAAATGGAGTTTGGACCCTGAGAAGAGAGAGAAATGTTAACCCTGCAGTTGAATATTGGATTGTTTACAAACAAATGGAATCTCAATATCTGCATAAAATACCTAATCTATACATATGACTTGGTATTTCTCCACCTGTCCCCCCCCCCCCCCCCCCCCCCTCCCTCATGTGGTGCTTACTGATTCTTCCTCGGCGACAAGGTCGGAGGTCATCTCCATGCTGGCTTTCTTGGTTTCAGCTAGGCTTTTTGGTTTGAGTTTGGGCGGCTCCGGCTTGCCATCTTTGGCGGCGGGGAGCACTTTGGGCGCGACGGGTTTCGGGGTGGCGGGGCGAGAGTACTGCTTGGTGAGCGGGGCCGTCCTGGCCAGGGTGGAGGGCGTGGCCGTGAGCTCCTCCCCGAACCCGAGCTCCGGCTCGTCGGGTGGCGGGATCTTGACGTCGGCTTTGACGTAGTAACCGTGGTACTGGCTGTGGATCTGCCCGTTGCTGGGGCTGACAACGGTGGGGGCAGGGACAGCGGGTTCTATCGTCTTGTAGTTAGACACTACTTCCTGTTGCCTCACTTCCTGTTTCAAAGAGGTCTTCGATGCTGCCCTTGTTAAGCCTGCAATTAAAGTCAATAATAATAATAATAATAATAATAATAATAAAAGTCAATCATTATATGAATCATATTTTTTTCACTCAATTGAAGGTGGTGGAAACTCGATTTATAAATGACATAAATAGAACCTTGACGTTTTTGAAGTGCTTGTGTATTACTATTTCTTTTACAAACTATACCGTCACTTCGTTAACTTTTCAGAGCTGTGCACTCCTTTGTGGCATAGTTTTCATGCTTTAAACTGAAGCTAGTGGGGACTACTTCGTCTGGTCTACTTCATGCTATTTACGGTGTTTACCTTTGGTCTGGTTGTCGGCTGTGGGTATCTTATTCTCTATCCCGGCGGGCTTTGGCGCGGCGGCAAAGAAGTTCTTCTTGGCGACGGGGGCTGGAGGAGGGGGAGGGGGAGGGGTGGGCGGTGTGGGGGAGGGGGGAGGGCTGGGCTCGGGGGTCTGGTCAGGGGTCTGGTCGGGGGTCGTGCCCTTGCGGTAGAAGTGAGGGCTTCCTGAGGGAGACTTCTCCCTTACCTCAGGTACCTCCTTGATGTCCAAAGGTTCGTTAAACCTCTGCTTGATGTAATCCGGGCCTGGAACACAGGAAAACCAGATTCACAGACTTTTAAGGGAACGTCCATTCAATTCCCAATCCCAATTGTTTCCCCAGTGTCATACATTCATTGTGCTGGGACTCAGTTGAACTGAAATCCATTTCGTTTTGAACACACTTTGGTTTCATAACTATTACACCTGTTGTCACGGTCAATATTGTGTGGCTATAAACTGGTGAAGTGAATTATGACTGAATATAATCCCAGTCGAACAGCCAAATATCTTATCAACGACACGTTATTTTTAGCGCCATCAACACTGAGGTGTTCTTCAGCCGCGGTCTGCAGATTGAAGCCTCTGCCGCCATCCCTGTTGACGTCAGAGCAGGATACCTGACACCTATCGTTTCGACCGCCTCTGTGTTGCTATTGGGGGATTCATAACTCAGCGTTTGATTCGCTGTCACTTCGCCCGCGTTTCAGATGCCTGCATCAACCTCCATGATTTCACACGGGAGGCATTTCGTCGCCCCCCCCCCCCCCCCCCCCACTGGGGGTTTTCAAAGCCGCCTCGGGTCGGGTTTACGACTCCTGTTAAAGGCCCGGCCAGACATTCCCAGCGTGCTCCAACGCACTGATGAGACGCAGGGAAGGGCCGTCCACCAACACTGACACCAACCCGGCCAACGGTCCCGACAACCCATCCCGTCTGGAAAGCTGTCCGTCTCCGCACCTTTCCACCCCTGGAGAAGGCCACGGCTTCTCTGAGCACGGGGCTCCACTGCATGCAGACGGCAGGGAAATACAGGTTGAACAACACAGGGGAACCACTGACGGAACGCCGACGCCCTCTCCTTTCCTACGCTTGCTTTGTCTTATCCGAAGAACACCGTGCAGTTACACGACGCCAGAGTGGGACTGTAAAGAACTACTGAAGGTCACTGGATAGGAGGGGAGGATAGGGCTCCTGGACTGCTTGAAAACAATAGCATGTCTACCGCCACTGTCTACTGTGACAGTGCTGGGTACGAGGAGACATGCCTGATGACAGGGAAAAGCATACTAATGTTTTCAGATCGAGAGCCGAACAGAAGTTAGCCGGACTGGTTTTCATCTGGGTCCGAGTGGCACGGGTCAGCATTGCAGTGTGGAGAGAGAGACGTGGAGACATATACAGAGGGAGGGAGAGAGGACGAAAGTACAAGAAAAAAAGAGATAGAGAGAGAGGGAGAGGAGAGAGGAAGAGGTAGAAAGAAGAGAGAGCGGGAGAGAGAAAGAAGATAGGAGAAAAAGAGAGATAGAGAGAGAGGGAGAGGTAGAAAGAAGAGAGAGGGAGAGAGAAAGAAGATAGGAGAAAAAGAGAGATAGAGAGAGAGGGAGAGGTAGAAAGAAGAGAGAGAGAGAGAGAGAGAGAAAGTAAAAGGAAGGGAGAGATAATACAGAGAGAGAGAGAGAGAGAGAGAGGGCGAAAGAGAGGAACAGAGAGAAAGATAAAGAAAGAGAGAGAAGTGGAGTGCTACCTGGCTGGTGGAAGTTGGGGGCCAGTTCCCTGGCCACAGCCCTGGCGATGTCTGAGTCTTGGCTGGCAGACTGGGCCGCTTGGTCAGCAACCTCTCCTTTCACACGAGCATGGGCTGTCCTGCAGCACACACACACACACACACACACACACACACACACACACACACCCACACACACACACACACAAAGACAGGCGCACACACAAACATTTGCACACACGTGTCTTACAATATTTGATTGTCCATGGCTACATCTAAATGGCAGTTTATTTACAACAACTCACAGTTACACTATATGGTCTACTGAGAGACAACCATTACATTACATTAATACATGGACATCTTTAGTCTTTCAATCTGCGCTGCTCCAGACCTTGTTAAAAGACACACAGCGACACGTCTGGGAATAGCCGCTTTAAAAACGAGCAGAAGAAACAGCAACATGTGTTGTGCTAACGATTCTCAGCCGGACGTTATAGCTCCGGGGTTGAAGAGGGGGGGAGGCCAATAAATAGCTTTCGTTTGTGAGGACGAGCAGGGAACAGTGTTTTAATAGTGTGGTGATATGTGCTATTTTACCGGGGTGGCAGTTTTACTATGGGTGCTCTCTGGTTTTCAACAGTTATACACAGTAGAAGAGATTTTTGTTCTCTGCCAAAATGACACAAGAGATGAAGCTTATGAAATCATAAATGCTGTATTATGATTAGTATTTCTAATTAGAATGTGAATCTTATAAAATATTATAAACATTTCAAAATCGAATACCTCTAAAGATAAAATCTCCTCTGTCTGCTGAGATTTTGTAAATGTTATATATAAAATGACAGGCGTTTCACTTTCTTTTTTTAGATTGGGTATCACAGAAAATGCACGTTACAGCAGAGCACTTTGGGTAGTGTGTCAATTGAGTGAAAACAATGAAAAAAATGTCTTACTCCCCTGGGAAAATCTGAATGAATAAAAAAAGAATCGATTCATCGAGAAATGTTCCCTTTACGATCGGTCTTTGGTGACGAAAGAAAGTGTTCCGATATTGCAGTCTCATTTTCGTTTCATTCTAGCTCCATTGCATCTCAAGTTGACCCTTACTGCCTGTATTCATACAGTATATTCATATTCCTTTCAGACCTCTGAAGATCCCACTGACCTACAAAACGAGGGTTTGAACACCACAGTGCACCCTGACGACTAACTGAATTAAAAAAGAAAAACAAAACAGGTGTCGCCGTAGTTCCCTCTCATCGGTGGTGTCTGCACCAACAAGCGTGGCCTTTTGTGTCGGAACGACTTCCTTTCCCTTAACAAACCGCTGTGCGAATAAAAAGGCCTTCGTGTCCAATCTGACCTTTGGAGCTCTTTTTCACTGCTTGAGAGGTCGTCAGAGAGGCTCTCCATAGATCTCTCTCTCTCTCTCTCTCTCTCTCTCTCTCTCTCTCTCTCTCTCTCTCTTCTCCTCTCTTCCCTTTATCTCTCTCCTCTCTCTTTCTGTCTCCCGCTCTCCCTGCCCTCCTCTCTTTCTATCTCTCGCTTTCTGTCTCCTCTCTCTCTCTCTCTCTCTCCTCCCCTCTGCTTTATGATATCTATTTTATAGGTATTGAATGGGCAGAAGGCATCCAGCTTCTCGGATATTTGTCAAAGCCACTGCAAAAAAAAAGATTCTCCTCTGATCCTTTGGGGTAGGACATTTGTTTACATTCAGGGGTCCACATGACAATCGGGACAACCACCCCCATGTACACACAGTACATAGAGCCCAGCAAATAACCATCCATGCAGCGGGGTGCATCGGGTATTCTAGCAGGTCCTAGTGAGGCTGTAATAGAGACTGACTATAGTGTCAGCTATTGTTTTGTTACCATGGTTACAAAAGTGTACAAGGTTTCATTTCCTCTCTGTCAGTCTTCAACATACTTGCCCAAATATATGAATTGCACAAAGAAAGACTTTTATATTATCTGTCAATAAGACTATAGTTGGTTACGAAACGTTCTAGAAAAACTTTATTTTTAGCGCGGGGAGCACATGGATATGAGGTTACGTAATCTATTCGGTTAGCAACGCACTGTACTTGGCATGACATGAATAGACAAGATCAAGTTGTTATAGTAACAATCAGTGTCATGTTCAATAACCCATCAGCAATGGCTCACTAAATCCTGCATGGCTAGACAGTTTGGCACGCGGCCACGGGCTAAACACCGTCACTATACTTCGCTAGGCTAATAAATGGACCACTTTATAAAGTGAATGTACACTTCGAAGAATATTGTAGTGCTTGATACGGGTGACGTTGAATGCAGTACAATGGCAATGACAGTTTTAAATCAGGCCGGAGGCGAGAGCCTCTCTAAATGGGGCTGAACGTGGAACTTGTAGAGAGGGGCTTTACCACTAGTAATCTTTATTTTTAGGGCTGCTTTTTTTCTTTTGGTTGTTCTTAATATACGAAGCAAATAAACACTCGCGTTCTATTTCAGCATTGCTCTGGATATTTATTTATTGTAACTCTGATTCCCTATAGTTGCACAGCAACGATGACAACATAGCAACAACAATTACTATAACTACCGTTGGTGGCCGGTTATTCTATAGAATTTGTATGTGTTGGTTACACAGAGGTTTTTCTTAGAAATGTCTTACGTTGCCAAGGGCTAACTAAAGAGTTATTTGACAGTTTGAGGTTGAAGTTGTACGCCAGAGGGTTGCGAAACACAGGAATATCAAAATATAACACAAACCACACCATTCACAACATTAACCTTCTAGAAAACGCCAATATCACAGCTAATGATAGTAAAGCAGAAGTCAAGGTGAATTCCGTTCCGAACCCTTTTACCGGTGTTTTCTAAGGTCCAGTAGGCGCTGTGATCCCACAGCTCACTGTCTGTCTGGCCAAGGGGACAGCGAGGGGGAGAACTGGAGGGAGGGGGGTGAAGAGGAGGAGGAGGAGGAGGGGGGGGCTACGGGGGGCTGTAAGGCCGTATTCCTGACAGCTGTTGATAAGTCTGCTCCTGCATGACCTTATTTAGGCAACCCCCTGTGCTGACGCACGCACACACACACACACACACACACACACACACACACACACACACACACACACACACACACACTCGCCAGAAGTAGACTAGAGGCTTGACGCGAATGATTGCTCCAACACACACATTTCGCATCTCTATCCCCGGCCATCTCCTCCTATCTCTCCCTCTCTTCCCTCTTTAGATCTCTCTCTCTCACGGGCATTCACACAGGGGAGGGGAGGGGGGGGGGGGGGGGGGGGGGGGGGGGGTGATGCAAGCCGAAAACCCCTTTACACGTTCCTCAGCTCTTAGCCCTACTCATCGAGCGTGGTCACACAGGCATCTTCAAAGAACAGCTCTCATATCCCGCATTCTGCCGCCCTGCTAGGGAACAGAACAATGTGTGTGTGACGTGTGTGTAGGCCTATGTCGTGTGTGTATGTGTTTGTCGGTATGTGTGTCGTGTGTGTGCTCAGCGAGAATTACAGTGTGTGTGTATCTTTCCTTGACTTTGTGGTCCAGTTGAGTGAGTGAGTGAGTGAGTGAGTGATGTGTTTCTCGGTGTGTGTGCTTTTCTGTGTGTGTGTGTGTGTGTGTGTGTGTGTGTGCGTGTGTGTGCTCGTACACAAGCGTTGCACATGACTGTGTTCATTTGAATATTTGTCTCACAGCCCGAATGTGTTTGTGGCTCAAGCCCTACTTATCAAAGTGGGCTTCATCAAAATTCATGAGCCGAGCGCTAACCAGAATGAAGTAGAAACTAATTAGCTCAGTGTTCTGATTAGACTGCGTAACTATAACAACCAACGACAACAACGAAGCAACAAGGAAGTGACGATTAAAAAAAGATAGCTCTTTAAACAGCGTGCAAACTGCAGTGTAGTGTGTGTTTGATATGCTGGCATGACTCTTGTAAAGGGTGATGTCGTAAGAGCTAAAAGGTGTGTCCTGATCAATCAAGATGATTGATCTGGGTGATGTTGAAAGAGCACTTCCAGTCTGTCTAAATGCCAGTGATGTATAGGTGAGATACTCCCGTTAAAAACCACACCTTGACTCGGGCACCACAGATGTTTTAGCTCCGTTTTGATGTTGTCTAAAATTAATGTAGGCAATTTGAGTGAATAACGGGTTTCTTCAAAAATGACCAACAGGGATCGGAAATACCAGTTGTAATGGCTAATTTGCTGTATATCAACCGCCTGAGTAGGATATAAAACATCAAGCAAAGTATTAAATCCTGACTGTAAAAACAACAAAAACCAGGCTCGTTTGGATTAAGCCCGATACCATTCAGTTCAGGCCACTACTGACGTTGAGATTCCCGCTTTGCAGTACCTCAAATGTCTGTCTGCTTGTCTTGACTTGAGTTGAGTTGAGGACATCAGCTTGCTTGAATGAACTAATGTTTTCTTGTAGTGCTGCATAATTTGGCAAACTCTACGCCAATGCATTTCAAATGAAAATTACTCAGTGAGTGCTTTTCATAGTAGCGGTTGGTAATTTGCCAGAAACTGTACACTGCATGACTTCACAAGGAAACATTTATCTAACAATTAACTTCTGGACACTGGCACTTGCTGGCTACAAAGTCATTTGACATGCGGATGAAAAAAACGTTCAGAATATCTCCTGAATGCAGCATGTAATACGACACACTCGATCTGTAAAAGAGTACTGATTGGCCACATTTGGCCACATTTGTTGCACGTTGACCTGTTGGCGGGAAAAACAAGAATTGATCATTAGAACTCTTATAACCGCTGTCAAAGTCTTGTCTTTACCTCGAGGTTGCAATTTCCACTTTAGTCTTGGCGATGGCGGCGGCTCGGATGGCCCCCTCCACGGCACGGTCCACTTTCTGTTTGGTTTTGGCGTTCTTCAGCGGGATGAGCTGCTTCCTGATTCCCCGAGCCAGCACGTTGTTTTTGTACTTGCCTTCTTCTTTGGTGCCGTCCGGAAAGACGGTGCATCCGTAGCCATGGCGCTTGTTGTTCACCCACTCGCCCTCGTACTTCATGCCGTTGGTTCGCTCCGACACGCCGAAGCCGCTCCGCTTGTCATTCTTCCACTCGCCCATGTACGTCTCGGTCGTCGTGGCGTCCACGTTGTCCTCCAGCGTGAGGAAGTCGTCCACTCCGTCGCCGAAGCTGATGGTGGAGTTGGCGTCGCTGGAGCTGATGCGGCTCATGGTGGCGTCGCTTCTCCCCGACCGCTTACTGGAGATCGAAGAGCGCGAGTCCGACTTCCTAAGTTGACGGAGACTTCCGAACAGCGACCCGCGACGGAAAAGGCCTTTTTTCTTTTCCCCTCCCGACTCACTTTCACTGTGGAAGTTGAGGACGAATCCACCGCGCGTTCCCGCGGGGCTGTCGGACAACGCCTCGGGGAGAATCGTGCCGTTGCTCTGCTCGCTGCGGAGGGAAGCTAGCGAGGTTCGAAGTGGAGAGCGGATCACGGTGGCCATGCCGTACGGAACACTTTGACGGACGCCATAGCCGTGGCGCATCCCACCCGTCCACTGACCTTGATACGTACCTGAAGGGGAAGAAAGAGTGATAAATGTATAAACCAATAAAGGACTGATCAAGCACATGAACATAGGAAGGAAGGAAATAAGGGAGGAAAGAGCATAGCAATTACTTTTCATTACGTTAAGAATCTTTTACTATATTTTTTTAAAGACTAGTAAACAGCCAGATTAAATTAATGTGGCCTAAATAGTTCAAAAGAGTCTATAAATAAAATCTTGGCCCAACATACGGCTGAAATCCTAAAATGTATGTGTCCTCTGGCCCAAAAAATAAAATAAACTGTCAAACTGGGTCATTATGCTGCACATAGCATCTGACTTTTCTCCCCATAAACTTTCACCGACCCCACACACCTTAGTTCAGCTTATCACAACAGTTCAAATCATTTGTACATTTCTAGCCGTCACTCTCACCATGTACATTTAGTTTTTTTTTCGGGTGTATTAAGTCGGCTGTGTTGGGTTTAGCTGGAGTAAGAGGGCCAAAACTCCGTCCTGCTGTATTCGCCACGATGGGGGGGAGAATGTTCTATTTAAAAAGATGGAAGTAACTTGAGAGATTGGGAAGTCTGTCACTGTGACCCAACATAACTATTGCTATCTATCTTTTTATACCGAACGATAAAACCTGCAGTATAGTCCACCAAAGGACATATGTATTTATCATTTGAATGTATGTATGTATGTATATATATATATATATATATATATATATATATATATATATATATATATATATATATAAAATCTGAATCCTGTTATTCGTTTAGAATGACCTTTGTTACACAACTCTGTTCTAATCTCCTACTGAAAAGACACTTTCTTAAAATATTACTATTATTACTTTTATTTTGGGGGGCAAAATTGTCTTCCAGATATTTGAAAAGGCTATTTTTAATAACTTTGGTAGTTTACGTTTATATTCTTGGTAGGCGCATAGTGAAACAATATGTTGAAGCTACCCTAACAAGCAGATGTGCAGACTGCCTTTTACACTTAGCAAAATAAATAAATAAGTATATAAATAAATAAGTAAATAAATCCCTCCCTCGAATCCAATGAGATACGCTGTACACGGTTTCAAATCTGCCCGACGATGAGCACTTGTCAACTTGCCCTCTACTGAGAGTGGATGTGTGTGTGTGTGTGTGTGTGTGTGTGTGTGTGTGCCTTGGGCATTTCCATTCCATCATGCGGGCCTAGTCCCCATATCCGTTTCACCTTTCCCCTCTGGTGGGAATCCTATATGGAGGAAGCTTGTGAGACTGGCAACAGAATTTGTCTGTCAGATGTTTTAAAAGGTTGGATTTGTTTTGGTGTATGTTCAGGTCTCGTGCTTTTCCTCATGGCAACGGGGACTTAATAAATGCAGGTGAGATTAGAAGGATTTCATCGACTGAAAAGGACAGAAAGAGAGAGAGAGTATGTGTGAAAGAGAGACGGAGAGAGAGAGAAGGGGAGAATGTGTGAAAGACATGAATAGAGAGAGAGAGAGGAATAGAGGGAGAGGGATACAACTGGAAAAATAGAGTGAGCCCCCCACCAACACACACACACACACACACACACACGCACACACACACAGAAGGACCTGGAAGCTGGAGGACTTGACCTATGCTCAGCAGTTGTGTATATCTGTCTTTGACTGTTCTCACTCTAATTAACAGCTACAGGTCATAGGCGCAGATAACTGCTTTTGCATTTTTAGGCAACTCCTGCCTACAATCCCAGATACAATGTAGTCTATCCTAACCTTGTCTGACGTCCAACTATAGCCAATAGCTGCCTAACATGCACTGTATGGAAAACAACAGTCTGTAGACAACTTTGGCGGGAGATGTGTGGACTAGAAACAATGCTCTTAATTCCACAAACTCACACTAAATATACAGTACCAACAAAACTCAACTAACCGAATTGAACAAAACATTTACATCTCAACACCCCAAACAGTGATCAATAATACTCCATACGTTGCTGAGCTGCTTGTTTAAAAAGCATTTTGATTTTTCTAGAGTGGCTCGTTGCGTCTATTTATAGATTTGACCTCTATGGGAGTGGTGAACTGTTGGCGTGGCCGAGTTGATGACCAGTCCTGCACTTTATATCAATACCGTAGCCTGATTTTAGCTCCACAAAGATCCCTCTTTTTAAAAACGCCCCTATGACAATTCACGTTAACCACTTCATAGGTTATATCCTATCGTTAACTAGCCCACGCACATATGTTTAAATCCGAATAAATAGGGCAGTGGTTAATGCAGCCTATTTTGCAATGTGAACTTTGATCAGTTTCTCAATATTATTGTTCTGAAATATGACGGATGCAATGGCACAATGCGATCCCACACCGAGTTAGGTTTTGTAAATGTAATGTTAATATAACGTAGCAGCTTGCAGCGAAAATGTGTTATATCCGTTCGTTACGCCTACTCGCTTTTACAACTCAACTCCACTGCACTGGTAGGGCCTAACTAACTGTTGAATGTCTCACCTCCGTCTCCGTATGTTTCGACCCCGTATCCATCCTGGAGACCGTTGGTCCACGTCCCCTCGTATCTGGCCGGTGTGCTCAGGCTTTGGCGAACGCCGTACCGCCCTTTAAATCCGTGAGTCCATTCTCCCCGATAAATCCATCTTCCCTTCGATTCTACGCCGAGTCCGTGGCGTTTTCCCTGGGCCCAGTATCCCTGGAATACGTTTCCGCTGGGCCAGGTGTACACCCCCACTACCTCGAATCCGTTCGACCACGATCCCGAATACTCTCCCTGGCCCTTCGGACCGGTACATATTCCCTGTCCGTGGGCTTTGCCATCCTCCCAGCCGCCGCAGTATGTGCCACCATCGTCAAAATCGAACCGACCGCCCGTCATTCAGAAAAAAATGAGGGTATGAGTAGCGCCAATGGTGGTCGTGGAAGTGCCCAATATTGTTGATATCGCTTTTCGAGTCCAGAATGAAATCGAATAAAAATAATAATAAAAAAGTATGAGTACTGGTTGGTTGCAGAGGTGGGCGTCCGTGGTTGAAAGCGATATCGGCGTGGGTTGTGTGACCAGGAGACGGTGGATGATTGTCACTGTGCGCACTGGTGATAGTCGGCTTAACCGGGGACGTGGGAGGGAGAGAGGCGGTCGCGCCACTGCCAGTTGCTCCAACTGTATTGTATTACTCTCTCCTCCCAGTGCGTGTTTGTTGGAGCGCGCGCGCGAGAGAGAGAAGGACAGGGAGTCAGAGATGATGATAGTGATGATGATGATGATGATGATGATGATGACAGGTATACTATTATATCTGTAAAATACAAGGGTTCATTTTTTTTGTGAATAAAAATCTAATTCTTCCAAGATGATTATTTTCATTATTATTTAATTTATGTGTGTGTGTGTGTGTGTGTGTTGGGGGGGGGGGGGGGGGTTCTGTCAACTAATCAGTAAATCATATTTATTAAAGTCGTAGTTCAAAAATAAATGGAGTTTCAATAGAGAACATTTTTGAAAAACTGAAGACCAAATTCATGAAAGTAATAGTATCATGGGGTTATTTAGCATTTATGTTCAATAGGTTCAGCAAAAAAAAGCAGAGCAAATTACTGATTGTGAGTAATGGAAGATAATGCTGATGTATTTATAAGTAGTTCTCAATCTAGGAAACCTAGACTATATTTAAAAAATGTAGGCTCAATATGCGGGTTTGTTTTACACCGCAACAAGTGTGACTACACTGACATCTACTGGTGGTACAAAGATTCAAATCAAAACTTGAATACCCTTACAAACATTAAAGAGATTTTAATATATTTTATACTGTTAGACAAAGAGTGGTACATTGTATTGAAGCAATTAGACTGATGATAATATAGTTTAAATAAATACTTGTCTACACTTCTGATAGGCTACTTTTAAATGACATATTGCTTTTATCAGATAGGAGATAACTGCTTGTTAGATTGTGTATAAACTTTGGCAGGTAGGATGACAATTTGTGGACTTTTGATGATTCCGCGTGACTGGTGTTTGGAGGCCTATAACAAACATGACACAAACCAAGCATCGCAATATTTTTTTACTATTGATTTATACCAATTGATGTATTTTAATTGTATAATATATACACCCAGCATCTCTGTACAGCCTTGGTGGGCCAAGCAGCGGTGAAGTATAAATCACTGTCGATGACTGCAACTTTAATTGCTTATCTTCGTAAAATGTAACCACATTTCTCGCCACACGGTGGCAGTGTAAACGCAGATTCAAATGATATGGCACGAAGTTCTCAGTTGAACCACATCAGCACCAGCCGTAGGTGTTTTACACTTTACTCTTGGACATTTATGGTTTGCATGAAGTTACAGTAAGTTACGTTGCAATAATCAACACAATAATATCCATCAGAATGAGCTCTATGCTTCCCGTTGACATGCATGCCGAGCACCACTCTTTACTAAATAGAATATACAGCAAATACAGTCATTGTGGAGAAAAGTTATATATGTATATGTGTGTGTGTGTGTGTGTGTTCGTGTGTGTGTGTGTGTGTGTGTGTGTGTGTGTGTGTACAGTCACCGGTAGATGCATGATTCTATATCCACTTTGTGTTAAAAAGCTCTGTATTGTGAATCAGATTCTAAGAATATACAGGAGGTAGTTATTGGTGGCAAATAATGTTATGTTTCTTATGAGAAGCAGAATGTGTCCTGTCAACATGCTCCAAGAGCATACTAATCAATCATTGTAGCTCATATTAATGTCACATGTTTTGTCTTTGTTTGTTTTATTGTTTTTCTCTACATTCGATCGCGCCTTCCTTTCCACCCTCATCTCACTCTCCCTACTACGTTTTTTTTTTCACTTCCCTTCACATTACTTTTCTTTCTCTCTTTCCCCTCTCTCTCTTTCCCTCTCTCTCTCTCTTTCCCTCTCCCTCTTTCTACCCCCCTCCCCTCTCTTTCTCTCTCTCTCTCTTATTCTCTTTGTCTTTATTTCAACTTTCTCTTCACCTCATTCTCTCCCCTTCACTCCATTTCTTATCTCGTAGAGTAAACATGAGCGGGCTTGCGTCACTTTCTTTTATAGAACCAGTGATTTCAGCTGGACCGCTGCCCCAGCGCTCATAGCCTTAAGTCACATGTTATTGTTGAAAAGCTCGTTATTGTTAAAGCTGAACCTACACTGGGCCGGATACCAACATCCCCCCCCCCCCCCTCCCTCTCTCTCTCTCTCTCTCTCTCTCTCTCTCTCTCTCTCTCACTCTTTAACTTTCTCTCTCAGGGAGACGGATAGAAGGCAAGACAAAGAGACAGAGGAGTAAAAAAAGAGAAAAAAGAAAGAGAGAGAGAGAGAGAGAGAGAGAGAGGGAGAGGGTAGAGAGGGGGGGGGGGGGGGGGTAGAGAGAAAGAAGCAGAGAAAAAGAAAGAGACAGAGTCATTGCATGGACACATTTTTTTATCACTTT
This sequence comes from Aplochiton taeniatus, assembly GCA_017639675.1. NCBI lineage: Eukaryota > Metazoa > Chordata > Actinopteri > Galaxiiformes > Galaxiidae > Aplochiton > Aplochiton taeniatus. The sequence continues at coordinate 1,948,046 of CM030189.1, forward strand.
TCTGCACTTACTACACGACTGAAATAATATTAAAACGACGGGCCAGAGTAGAAGTCCTCCTTTAGAGAAAACCTCAGCTGTACCACGGCCCTGGCCTGTCCAACCCCAACCCTATCACATACAGTAAGAAAGCTAAGTGGACACCGAGGCAGAGTGGAAGTCTTGTCCCATGGTCTATGTGAGCTATCCAGTGTGAGTGAACATCTAGTACACACACAGGTCCTTGGGCTACTGCAGTGTCATCGACAATGAACTTACAGTGGAGACAAGCACATTTCTTAAAACTTGAATTTAGTTCAAAGTGTGCAGACAGGGACACAGGAACGTTCATGATACGTGTTATTGTTTATGATACGTGTTATTGTTTATGATACGTGTTATTGTTTATGATACGTGTTATTGTTCATGATACGTGTTATTGTTTATGATATGTGTTATTGTTTATGATACGTGTTATTGTTTATGATACGTGTTATTGTTTATGATACGTGTTATTGTTTATGATACGTGTTATTGTTTATGATACGTGTTATTGTTCGCGTCATGCCTGGTTTTTGACCAATGGGACCAGTGGAGGACCAGTAAGGATTGAAATGTCAAGATGCCTGATGGTAGTTAAACTAATAATATGTAAACTACTTAAAATTCTAATGGGAGGTCTGTATTAAATGAACAACGTTTTCTACCACGCTGTATGTCTGTGGATTGTGATTCGATTCAGTTGAAAGATGTCCACAACAACAACTCTGCCCATAGAGATCTACATTCTAAAATTGGAAAGGTGTTCACGTGTGGTGTTTGGCACGTGCACTTGAGCTGTGCCATAAGAGAAGAGCAACAGTGGATCAGAATTGGCCCCTGACGTGCCATGGAGGTGTCTTTGGACCATATTCGCAGACGCGAGCAAAGCACCCCGAGGTCCTGATCCTGACACAGGGGAATATTCATCTATAAATAGATTCAGCCCAAACTGACGCAATCCGTATCAATCAAGGGAGGAAAAAATGTATACGTTTTGTAAGGTCATTACCTTAATATATTATAATGTTAAAAGGATTTAATCATCAAAACTGCTACGATTTTGGAAGAGATTGTCAGGCACTTGTATGAAGACAGCCATCATGGTATGAGAGTGGGCATCACCTGTTTTAAACTGTGTCTCTTGCTGTGGAATTAAATACTGCATTCAGAAGTTAACCAGCATACAACGAAATATGAAACCCAAATATAATAATTATATCATATAATAGCAATCTCAAGTGATGATAATTAGCCATAGTTAATTGAATAATGAATCACTTAATTTCAATTGATCTGCTCGAGGCCACCATCTTTTCCCCCCCGGTCTCTATGTTTCCTATGCTGTGTCAAAGTAACAGAGAAGCCTCACTAGTGTTTATCTTTTCAATTATGAATCAGACCTTTGCGACCGCAATAATAATAATACTATGATAAACTTTGTGAG
>CM030189.1:1954510-1959510 GCA_017639675.1 Aplochiton taeniatus
CTGAATATATATTATCTTGGGAGTATATTCTCTCTTTCAATCACCAGAAACAGCAAGATAAAAGCAAAAATATGAGGACTATTTACTTGTTTCTAGTTCTGCTGCTTCTAGCAAACGGTACAGGTAGATGGGTAATCGATGCTAACGCAACTGATCAAACACCATTAGGCAACGTCACTGATGGGGGTTTAATCAAAGAGCGCGTGTCCCATAATCAAAGCAAACCCAGAAGAAAACGTTACATCACTCAGTATGATATGCTGGCTATTCTGGAGTACCACAATAGAGTTCGAGCCAATGTTTTCCCACCTGCATCGAACATGGAATACATGGTATGTGAACGTTAGCAGCGTGGCGTTCTCTAAGGAAGCCGCAAGTATCAATATACATGCATTTCAAGTACATTTGTATGAAAATTGTAAATTCGATGTTGTCGTTTTGTTAACATTTGTGTCGTTATGTGTATAACATTTTTTTCCTTTGTTTTTGGTCCATACATGAAATCATTTGATTTAACTTTGTTTGCAATCACTGAAATTGATTAGCTAGATCTCATCATCTGATAATTTACAGTTGAAGTCCTGGTTTTGGCTTAGTCTTTAGCTCCTTCTAACGGAACAGTAGGGGATAACAACAAAAAACACGCTCCGTACTATAAACGAGATGGCTAAAGCGAGACCTATATAGGGTAATCTTTCAAAACGGCTGAGATATTTAGTAAACTATGCCTGAATGGGACATACACAAGCGGATCATTCGGCTAATCGACTCTCCCACCACTGCCTAAATAAAGTATGTTCCAGAGTCCAGACGGTGCAACAGGCGTGAAATGTACTGTATGCGCAGGCTATCAAGAACTTCAGCTCCGTGGACTGATAACAGCGTGGAAGCAGATATAATTGGGGATTGTGAAAATATGTGGTGGTCCAGTAATGAGTCAAAGTCGTCCACTTAAACAACAACAAAAAAAAGTTTTTTTTCTAGAGAGCGAGACATCAAATCCAGTGGCGCCCGCATAAAACTTTCTTTAGGATTGCCTCATTGGGCCAGTAATAATCTTAGGGTGGCACACCAAACATTGCTCAAGTTTTTGCTGATGATATGCAATACAGGCAGTCCTGTAGAAGCGCCGGCCGTTAAACAGTGCAACACCCATGTGCATTCAATTGATAGTTGCGCATATATGTAAATGTTGCCGATATATACAGAATCTTAAGTAAAAAAAAAAGGGGGGGGAAAGCACGGGACATGGGGTGGCCTTTGGGGTGGCCGGTACATTTTGTTGGGTAGCACGTGCCACCCCAGGCCACCCCTTGGGGGCGCCACTGATCAAATCCCCCTCTATTGCAATGATTAAAAAACGAACACCTATCAGCAAAAAAAATGAAAGTCTGTCTCCCAAAAAGACAGCAGTATATGATCCAGGCCATGTCCTCATAGAATCCTAAAACCTAGAATCGCTACGTTCCCATGCAGCTCAAAGGGATCTACAGTACCATTAGAGTCCAAATCAGACTTGCTTTAAAGTAAGTTAGTAAACCACAATACAATGTGCCCACAGCTGAGGGGAAGTTTTTTGCCCTCATGTGGGCATTGACCTAAAACATGGATGACACAGTGATGTCATGAGAATTCCCTCGATTTAACTCTAAGGTATCCAATGCCTTGATACATACAGCATATGGCTCTCCATAGCCTGTAATGCCACAGTCAGGTATCTCTGTGTTTAAATAGCTGCTTTGGTTCTGAACAGGTTTGGGACAACGAGCTGGCCCGCACAGCAGAACTCTGGGCCGCCACGTGCCTCTGGGAGCACGGACCCGAGTACCTGCTCCGGTTCTACGGGCAGAATCTCTCCGTCAGGACCGGACGGTAGGTGCACTAGAGACAGGATCGGAGGGTGCACTAGAACCAGGACCAGAGGGTTCACTAGAGCCAGGACCAGGGGGTTCAGTAGAACCAGGACAAGAGGGTTCAGTAGAACCAGGACAAGAGGGTTCAGTAGAACCAGGGCCGGAGGGTTCAGTAGAACCAGGACCAGAGGGTGCAGTAGAACCACGACCAGAGGGTTCAGTAGAACCAGGACCAGAGGATTCAATAGAACCAGGACCGAAGGGGGCAAACAACAATGGCCGCCGAATCAAAAATACCTGTACATTACAACACCAAAACTCATTGAAACTCTTTGTCCAGTGTATTAATCAAGGTTTCTACGACGTTGTTACGGAAACCAGTCGTTGGTTGCTGTTCTAGGATTAATAATATTAACAACAATGAGAGGAATCTTCTCGTGACTTTCTGGTGTTCCAGGTATCGTTCTATTCTGCAGCTGGTGAAGCCATGGTTTGACGAAGTCAACGACTACGTATTCCCTTACCCTGTGGACTGCACCCCCCACTGCCCTCTACGCTGCTACGGCCCCATGTGCACACACTACACACAGGTACGGAACACACCCCTTACACTACACACAGGTACGGAACACACCCCTTACACTACACACAGGTACGGAACACACCCCTTACACTACACACAGGTACGGAACACACCCCTTACACTACACACAGGTACGGAACACACCCCTTACACTACACACAGGTACGGAACACACCCCTTACACCACACACAGGTACGGAACACACCCCTTACACTACACACAGGTACGGAACACACCCCTTACACTACACACAGTTACGGAACACACCCCTAACACCACACACAGGTACGGAACACACCCCTTACACTACACACAGGTACGGAACACACCCCTTACACTACACACAGGTACGGAACACACCCCTTACACTACACACAGGTACGGAACACACCCCTTACACTACACACAGGTACGGAACACACCCCTTACACACACACAGGTACGGAACACACCCCTTACACTACACACAGGTACGGAACACACCCCTTACACTACACACAGGTACGGAACACACCCCTTACACTACACACAGGTACGGAACACACCCCTTACACTACACACAGGTACGGAACACACCCCTTACACTACACACAGGTACGGAACACACTACACACAGGTGCGGAACACACCCCTTACACTACACACAGGTACGGAACACACCCCTTACACTACACACAGGTACGAAACACACCCCTTACACAACACACAGGTACGGAACACACCCCTTACACCACACACAGGTACGGAACACACCCCTTACACCACACACAGGTACGGAACACACCCCTTACACTACACACAGGTACAGAACACACCCCTTACACTACACACAGGTACGGAACACACCCCTTACACTACACACAGGTACGGAACACACCCCTTACACTACACACAGGTACGGAACACACCCCTTACACTACACACAGGTACCGAACACACCCCTAACACTACACACAGGTACAGAACACACCCCTTACACCACACACAGGTACGGAACACACCCCTTACACTACACACAGGTACGGAACACACCCCTTACACCACACACAGGTACGGAACACACCCCTTACACTACACACAGGTACGGAACACACCCCTTACACTACACACAGGTACGGAACACACTACACACAGGTACGGAACACACCCCTAACACTACACACAGGTACAGAACACACCCCTTACACTACACACAGGTACGGAACACACCCCTTACACAACACACAGGTACCGAACACACCCCTTACACCACACACAGGTACGGAACACACCCCTTACACCACACACAGGTACGGAACACACCCCTTACACTACACACAGGTACGGAACACACCCCTTACACTACACACAGGTACGGAACACACCCCTTACACTACACACAGGTACGGAACACACCCCTTACACCACACACAGGTATGGAACACACCCCTTACACTACACACAGGTACGGAACACACCCCTTACACCACACACAGGTACGGAACACACCCCTTACACCACACACAGGTACGGAACACACCCCTTACACTACACACAGGTACGGAACACACCCCTTACACTACACACAGGTACGGAACACACCCCTTACACCACACACAGGTACAGAACACACCCCTTACACAACACACAGGTACGGAACACACCCCTTACACAACACACAGGTACGGAACACACCCCTTACACTACACACAGGTACGGAACACACCCCTTACACCACACACAGGTACGGAACACACCCCTTACACTACACACAGGTACAGAACACACCCCTTACACTACACACAGGTACGGAACACACCCCTTACACTACACACAGGTACGGAACACACCCCTTACACTACACACAGGTACGGAACACACCCCTTACACTACACACAGGTACGGAACACACCCCTTACACTACACACAGGTACGGAACACACCCCTTACACTACACACAGGTACGGAACACACTACACACAGGTACGGAACACACCCCTTACACTACACACAGGTACGGAACACACTACACACAGGTACGGAACACACCCCTTACACTACACACAGGTACGGAACACACCCCTTACACAACACACAGGTACCGAACACACCCCTTACACAACACACAGGTACGGAACACACCCCTTACACTACACACAGGTACGGAACACACCCCTTACACATCACACAGGTACGGAACACACCCCTTACACTACACACAGGTACGGAACACACCCCTTACACTACACACAGGTACGGAACACACCCCTTACACAACACACAGGTACGGAACACACCCCTTACACTACACACAGGTACAGAACACACCCCTTACACTACACACAGGTACGGAACACACCCCTTACACTACACACAGGTACAGAACACACCCCTTACACCACACACAGGTACGGAACACACCCCTTATACTACACACAGGTACAGAACACACCCCTTACACTACACACAGGTACGGAACACACCCCTTACACTACACACAGGTACAGAGCACACCCCTTACACAACACACAGGTACGGAACACACCCCTTACACAACACACAGGTACGGAACACACCCCTTACA
>CM030189.1:1964510-1967010 GCA_017639675.1 Aplochiton taeniatus
GAAAGACCCAGATCAGATTTAAGTCCATTTGGAGACCTTTCTACACACATTCTAAATTACAAACAGAATTAGGTCTGAAAGTTAATAATAATAAATTTCATTTTAAAAAATTTGTCTTTACTTTCCTGAAGTAAAACGTCAACTTAATAACGCACTTTTCAGTTATATTCCATGTGCAGGAATTACTTTCTTTTTTTTGGTAAAGCAACAGACATGTCATTATTTGTGTTAATGTTGGCCCGAAGAAGGTCTTTGTGAACAAAATGTCACTATTTAAATCTTCTGAGATACAACTCTAAAGTCTTTCCCTGCCAATCTTTTTTCATACACCGGCCTTGGATGAATTATTTGTACCCTGAACCCTCTCCATTGGCTTGTATAGGGTTTGGTTAATAGCACATCTTACCTCCATCTCGTTTGTTCTTTGGTTGTACCTAGAAAGTTCCACATTTCTTTGAAGAGATATCTCCCAGCCCTGCTGATCCATCGCCATGAAGTGTGTTCCTCCACCTCTGGATTACCTGACTGGACTCATGTCGCTGTGTCTGGCCCAAACCATCTCCATGGTGGTCCCCGACGTCTCTCACCCAGATCCTGCTAACTCCACCCAACTGGACAGCCCCGATCGAACCCATCCAAAACCCAGCTCCACCTACCCGGACAATCCCTACTCCACCCACCTGGACAGCCCTAATCGAACCTATCCAAAACCCAGCTCCACCTACCCGGACAATCACTACTCCACCCACCTGGACAGCCCCAGTCTCGCCTACTCGAATCCCAGCTCTGCTCCCCGAGACAACCCTGATTCTACTCACCTGAACGCCACTAACTCCACCCACCTGGACAGCCCTGACATCACCTACCCGACGCCCTCCAACTCTGTCCCCTTGGAGTCCATTTTGGATAAGTACAAAGACAGGGAGGATGGATGGTGGTTGTCAAGGCGGAGAGGGAGAAGGGCCATCACCGAGGGAGACATGCACCTGATCCTGGACCTTCACAACAAGCTGAGAGGACAGGTCTACCCCCAAGCCTCCAACATGGAATACATGGTAAGGTCATCAGGGGTCACTGTTATACACCTAACCCTAACCCTAACCCTGACCCGAACCCTAACCCCCCAACATGGAATACATGGTAAGGTCATCAGGGGTCACTGATATACACCTAACCCTAACCCTAACCCTAACCCTGACCCTGACCCTAACCCTAACCCTCCAACATGGAATACATGGTAAGGTCATCAGGGGTCACTGATATATACCTAACCCTAACCCTAACCCTGACCCGAACCCTAACCCCCCAACATGGAATACATGGTAAGGTCATCAGGGGTCACTGATATATACCTAACCCTAACCCTAACCCTGACCCGAACCCTAACCCCCCCAACATGGAATACATGGTAAGGTCATCAGGGGTCACTGATATACACCTAACCCTAACCCTGACCCTGACCCTAACCCTAACCCTCCAACATGGAATACATGGTAAGGTCATCAGGGGTCACTGATATATACCTAACCCTAACCCTAACCCTGACCCGAACCCTAACCCCCCAACATGGAATACATGGTAAGGTCATCAGGGGTCACTGATATATACCTAACCCTAACCCTAACCCTGACCCGAACCCTAACCCCCCAACATGGAATACATGGTAAGGTCATCAGGGGTCACTGATATATACCTAACCCTAACCCTAACCGTGACCCTCCAACATGGATCCCATGTCATTGGGGGTCACTGTTATATAAAGTGATCACGTATATTTTAAATGAGGGGGAACTCAAACATTAAAAACCCTATATGGGCAGGCAAAGAGCTGATATGTTAAAAAGTGGAGGGTTTGTATTCATACTTTGATTGTTAAGAAAAATGTTTTTATCAGTGGTAGTAGTTTTCCTTCCCCATATTATACCCCAATATAAACAGTCCGCAAAGGACCTGCACACCTTTGATTTGAACCCTAACCCTAACCTCTTTCAAATTCAATGTTCTATATCCTGACCAGCGGCATCAAGAGCTATCCATGGTTTCTCTATCTATCTATGTTTTCTCTATCTATAGTTTCTCTATCTATAGTTTCTCTTTCAATGGTTTCTCTATCTATGGTTTCTCGCTCTATAGTTTCTCTTTCTATGGTTTCTCTATCTATAGTTTCTCTATCTATGATTTCTATTTCTATGATTTCTCTATCTATGGTTTCTCTTGCCAAGTTCCCAGTGCAGGACTTAACCCGAGCCAGGGCCAGCTGAACTTAATGAATGCCCACGATAGAAGTTTTTTTTTTTTTTTTTACCTCACTCTCCTACTTTGGTGAAAATCATCTTTGAAAAGGATAAAACATGAGAAGATCTTGACGTCAGTCAAATAAAACTCTCGAGAGCAGTGTGGCACAAAAGTGAAGATAAAATGTCCAGATAGCCCGGCTAAATAAGGCTAAGCAAGCACTGACTTGTCCTGCTTGGACATCAGTGAATATAATGTTTCTTTA
>CM030189.1:1972010-1999510 GCA_017639675.1 Aplochiton taeniatus
GATTAGTGCTCTGTATTGTGGGTGTTTGAGCCCACAATGCTGTGTTGGTTTTGGGGGATCAGTAGTTACACAGCCCCCAGCTAGCATGTCAGTCTATTTCTCTATCTCATAAACCACTCAGGAAGAAACAAAGAAATGTAGGAATTAATCAAAGAAAAAGATATGAAATATTTCCATTAAAACATATACTAGGATATTGCAGGTACTAGTTAGTCCACATTACCTACACATCACGTTTCATCAGTCAGCAAACCACATTTTGCAGCTAAATAGTCTCTTTGTCCTGTGTATTTTAAATTCAGTGTTATTCCAGTAGAATGTTAATCAATGCATTTTGTTTGAAGTAGCATCATTGTGTGTTGTCAGGGGCAACTGGTGGGGCCACGCCCCTTACAAACATGGCCGTCCCTGTTCTGCTTGTCCCCCTAGCTACGCTGGAGGGTGCAGGGATAACCTCTGCTACAAAGGTACCATGAGCACAAAAAGTCACTTTACATAAGAATTAGTAGGGTCACCTTCTGCTAAAATCAAAGTATTAAAAAAACGAAACATTTTGGTAAAGTTAATGATCGGTTGCGATAAAATGATAATTTCGTCAGAATCCAGTTGAAATCTCTGTCAGCGTTTACTTTGTCACCGGCGTGAAATGGTTGCGTCGGCCATCTTGTCCTCTGAGCGGCTCCTGTGTGTTGTCCCAGACGGCGGCGTGGAATGGCGTCCGGCTCCAGAGACGGAGGAGAGTAACTACGTCGAGCCGGAGCCCCACAGGGAGAGAGAGCCCCGCCCCGGAGCCCAGAACCCAGCCACGCCCTCCCCAAACGTACACCTGGAGAGGAACGAGGTCGTCAGCGTACAGCAGATGAGTAAGAACCGGTCGACCGTTGGTGGAACGCTGTCGCCGTCGGCAACCAACTGCCTTTTGCCACTTGAAACAAATGTCTTTTCCTCTAGACAGGTGACCTAGTGGTTTTTTGTCTTCATTTGAAAAATATAGTGTACTTTTCACAAATAAAGAGGCAAGGTCAGAAGAGGAAAAAGTCACATCACAAACTAGAAAATGGTAACATCACAAACTACAAAACCATTGAGTGAAAATCTCTCTCTGTTTTCATTTTCAACAGGCCAACAGGTTGACTGTGACACCAAGCTGAGAGATCGATGCAAGGGCACTACATGTAACAGGTAAAAACCTGACCAATAAAAACCAATGGAAATAAATTATAGCTTTATTTAGATGATATGTACATCCAAATGGAAGTGACTTTATTGTCCAGCAGACGACTTCGGCTGCTCTTTATAGATGGATTCAAATGGGTTTAGAGTAGACAACTCAACTAACTATATAACTAGTGAATAGTAATTATTTGTAGCATCAAATGATTCCGTTGTGAGAGAAAAGGAAGCTTTGGGTGCTACTGTTCCTTGTTCCTTTGCGAGTTCCTTGTGTTGGAGATTAGTTGCAAAGAAGAAACAAAAACACAGATTTCTTCCGCTTAAGTAAAGGTTTATCTCAACACACGTAGGTAGCATATGTAAATATGTATCTCAACGTGTTATTGTCCTGTTACAGCCCCCCCCCCCCCCCCCATGGTTTATTTGCCCTGTAGGAACGAGTGCCCCCCCTGAATGAAAAATTTGCCCTGTAGGCATTAGTCCCCCCCCTGAATGGTTTATTTGCCCTGTAGGTATTAGTGCCCCCCCTGAATGGTTTATTTGCCCTGTAGGTATTAGTCCCCCCCCCCTGAATGGTTTATTTACCCTGTAGGTATTAGTCCCCCCCCTGAATGGTTTATTTGCCCTGTAGGCAATAAGGCCCCCCCTGAATGGTTTATTTGCCCTGTAGGCATTAGTGCCCCCCCTGAATGGTTTATTTGCCCTGTAGGTATGAGTGCCCCCCTGACTGTCTTCAGAGTGCAGGGAAAGTTGTGGGGACTTGGCACTACGACATGGTAAGACTTGACTCAGCCTACTTCAGCTCTGCAATACTCATACGCTAATGATCACAATCAAGAAACCATGTGAATACCTGTTATATTCCGCTTGCATAGTTGAACCATTTTGGGACAGCTTTGTTCATTCTATTCTCACACTTTGTCAACAAGTGAAAAATATGCTGTTTTTGTTTTTACCTTGTCCAGTTACGGCAAGGCTCCATACAACATACCAACAATTTGGCCCTCTCTCTCTCTCCGTCTCTTTTTTCGCCCTCTTTTTACCTCTCTCCCTTTCTCTCTCTCTTTACCTGTCTTTGCCTCTCTCTCTCCCTTTCTCTCTTACCCCTCTTTCTCTATCTATCTCTATGCCGCTCTATCTACCTCTAACTCTCTATCTTTCTCTCCATCTCATCCTCTCTTTCTCTCTACTTCTCTCTCGCTCTCTCTCTCTCTCCCTTCTGCTTCCTCACTCCCTCTAATGATTTCCAGCAATCCAGTGTGTGCGGAGCGGCTTTACATGTGGGTGTGATAGACAACGACGGCGGCTGGCTGGACATCACCAGAATAGGGAGAAAACAACGCTTCACTAAGACTTACCGAAACGGGATCCAGTCTATCGGGTGAGACGCCCAGACGTTACTTAACAATTGAACAACGATATACTTTCATTTATTCAAGGTTTTGTAAAGTTTTGTTTAGTTGTTTATTTGAACTCATTATCCATACTCCTGCGTCGGGAAACTGCCAAACTTTAGACGCACTACCCTCCTTTATGTTACCGTGACAACTTCTTATGGCCTTTGAGAATCTACAGAGAATACATTAAGTTTCCCCCCTTGGCTGAACGGGAAGTTATGCTTCCTATAAAAAGTGTTGAAACATATTCCCAGGACACTGCCATGGGTCAGGTAAAAAAGAAGGTCTTTCATGTTCTGAATGTTATGTGATTCCTACAGGAAGAACCGCAGTGCAAATGCCTTCAGAGTGGCGGCTGTCCCAGGTAAGAATCAAGTACAGCCCCCACCCCTGGAGAAAGTCTCTCAATAATCCTGCTCTGAACCCCCCTGTCCCCCGTCCCCCATCTGTGCTGTGTTTCCTCATCAGTGAAAGCAGTCACATGTGAGACCACTGTGGCCCATTTCTGTCCCTTTAAGAAGCCCGTTCGGCACTGCCCAAGGTAAAATCTCACCCCACTACCAAACGCAACACAGCTCCAACAAAACTAAAAAGAAGAATTTGGGTCATATTTTCCTTCTGAACTAAAGCATGAATAAACAAAATTGTCAACTGAATTATTAAATTCGATCAAACTGTTTATTTTATTTCCGCTTGCTCCATTTGTGTTCCCAGGTGGTCCCAGGTTTAGCAGAATACTTAGATCAGGGATGTGACTGGCCGTAACATCAACAGCAGTGGTTTATGGGGCTTGTGGTTTTCTGTTCAGGTTGTACTGTCCTCGTTACTGTCAGCGGGCCAATGAGGGACGAGTCATAGGAACACAGTACTACTCTGATGTAAGCACTGCTACCCTGCACAGTGGCTCAACTAATAATGATAATAATAATGATTATAATATTAATAATAATAGTGTACTCCTCTCTTCTCTTCTCTTCTCTTCTCTTCTCTTCTCTTCTCTTCTCTTCTCTTCTCTGCTCTGCTCTGCTCTGCTCTTCTCTTCTCTTCTCTTCCACTCCTCTCCTCTCCACTCCTCTTTCTCTTCCACTCCTCTCCTCTCCACTCCTCTTTCTCTTCCACTCCTCTCCAGAGCTCCAGCGTCTGCCGGGCGGCCATCCATGGCGGTGTGATCCGGGATGAGGCAGGGGGTTATCTAGACGTGATGCCGGTGGAGAACAGGAAGCAGTACAGTGGCAGCTACCGGAACGGCATCACCTCAGAGAGGTACAGGAGATATATATGACACTATACATAATTATACACCATCACCTCAGAGAGGTACAGGAGATATACATGACACTATACATAATTATACACCATCACCTCAGAGAGGTACAGGAGATATATATGACACTATACATAATTATACACCATCACCTCAGAAAGGTACAGGAGATATATATGACACTATACATAATTATACACCATCACCTCAGAGAGGTACAGGAGATATATATGACACTATACATAATTATACACCATCACCTCAGAGAGGTACAGGAGATATATATGACACTATACATAATTATACACCATCACCTCAGAGAGGTACAGGAGATATATATGACACTATACATAATAATACACCATCACCTCAGAGAGGTACAGGAGATATATATGACACTATACATAATTATACACCATCACCTCAGAGAGGTACAGGAGATATATATGACACTATACATAATTATACACCATCACCTCAGAGAGGTACAGGAGATATATATGACACTATACATAATTATACACCATCACCTCAGAGAGGTACAGGAGATATATATGACACTATACATAATTATACACCATCACCTCAGAGAGGTACAGGAGATATATATGACACTATACATAATAATACACCATCACCTCAGAGAGATACAGGAGATATATATGACACTATACATAATTATACACCATCACCTCAGAGAGGTACAGGAGATATATATGACACTATACATAATTATACACCATCACCTCAGAGAGGTACAGGAGATATAGGACACTATACATAATTATACACCATCACCTCAGAAAGGTACAGGAGATATATATGACACTATACATAATTATACACCATCACCTCAGAGAGGTACAGGAGATATAGGACACTATACATAATTATACACCATCACCTCAGAAAGGTACAGGAGATATATATGACACTATACATAATTATACACCATCACCTCAGAGAGGTACAGGAGATATAGGACACTATACATAATTATACACCATCACCTCAGAAAGGTACAGGAGATATAGAACACTATACATAATAATACACCATCACCTCAGAGAGGTAGACATTATATAGGACACTATACATAATTATACACCATCACCTCAGAGAGGTGGACATTATATAGGACACTATACATAATTATACACCATCACCTCAGAAAGGTAAAAGAGATATAGGATACTATACATAATTATACACCATCACCTCAGAGAGGTAGACATTATATCGGACACTACACATCATTGTACACCATCACCTCAGAGAGGTAGACATTATACAGGACACTACACATCATTGTACACCATCACCTCAGAGAGGTAGACATTATACAGGACACTACACATCATTGTACACCATCACCTCAGAGAGGTAGACATTATACAGGACACTGCACATCATTGTACACCATCACCTCAGAGAGGTAGACATTATACAGGACACTACACATCATTGTACACCATCACCTCAGAGAGGTAGACATTATACAGGACACTACACATCATTGTACACCATCACCTCAGAGAGGTAGACATTATATTGGACACTACACATCATTGTGCACCATCACCTCAGAGAGGTAGACATTATACAGGACACTACACATCATTGTACACCATCACCTCAGAGAGGTAGACATTATATTGGACACTACACATCATTGTACACCATCACCTCAGAGAGGTAGACATTATACAGGACACTACACATCATTGTGCACCATCACCTCAGAGAGGTAGACATTATATTGGACACTACACATCATTGTGCACCATATAATGTCTCTAGTGTCTTTGTAACCATAAGCATATACAGTAATGTAGAATGGTAATGTAGAAATGTCTCTAGTGTCTTTGTAACCATACAGTAATGTAGAATGGTAATGTAGGTAATGTCTCTAGTGTCTTTGTAACCATACAGTAATGTAGAATGGTAGTGTAGAAATGTCTCTAGTGTCTTTGTAACCATACAGTAATGTAGAATGGTAATGTAGAAATGTCTCTAGTGTCTTTGTAACCATACCTTAATGTAGAATGGTAATGTAGAAATGTCTCTAGTGTCTTTGTAACCATACAGTAATGTAGAATGGTAGTGTAGAAATGTCTCTAGTGTCTTTGTAACCATACCTTAATGTAGAATGGTAATGTAGGTAATGTCTCTAGTGTCTTTGTAACCATACCTTAATGTAGAATGGTAGTGTAGGTAATGTCTCTAGTGTCTTTGTAACCATACAGTAATGTAGAATGGTAATGTAGAAATGTCTCTAGTGTCTTTGTAACCATACAGTAATGTAGAATGGTAGTGTAGAAATGTCTCTTGTGTCTTTGTAACCATACAGTAATGTAGAATGGTAATGTAGGTAATGTCTCTAGTGTCTTTGTAACCATACAGTAATGTAGAATGGTAATGTAGGTAATGTCTCTAGTGTCTTTGTAACCATACAGTAATGTAGAATGGTAATGTAGGTAATGTCTCTAGTGTCTTTGTAACCATACAGTAATGTAGAATGGTAATGTAGAAATGTCTCTAGTGTCTTTGTAACCATACCTTAATGTAGAATGGTAATGTAGAAATGTCTCTAGTGTCTTTGTAACCCTAAGTCTTTATCTCTGCTGTTCTCTTCTCCTTCCTCCTTGTACCATCCTTAGTTTACAGAACCCAACAGCTGGCAAAGCCTTCAGGGTGTTTGCAGTCATTTGAATATGGCAGAATACAAGGCCACACGCACACACATATACACACACACACACACACACACACACACACACACACACACACCGCATCCTGACCATGAAACGGACCTTCTTCTGTTCCAACACTGTCATCACTTTAGACCAGGTATTACTTATACAGTGAGTTGGCCTCTCTCTCTACTTCTCTCTCTCTCTCTCTCTCTCTCTCTCTCTCTCTATCTCTCTCTATCTCTCTCTCTCTTTCATTCTCTTGCTCTTTTTCTAACTTCTACCTCTCTCTCTCTCTCTCCCTCTCTCTTGCTCTACCTCTTTCTCTACCTGTCTCTCTCTCTCTCTTTTTCTCTCTCCCTCTCTACTAATTCCTTATTTCAACCTTCTCTTTTTTATAAAGCATTCCTCCTCGGCTCTGTGATAATGACATACTGTATATTCTGTTTATATCATGTAAATACTGTAACTGTGACTGATCAAATGCTATTCTTATCCGTTTTTTGTTTAGTTATATGAAGCTATACGGTATTAACATGAAAAAAGCTAACATTATAAGAAGGAAATATCTTCGCTTGGTAAATAGCTTTCCTTTAAATGATCTTTTCATGTAAATTATGCACAGCAAAAAGCAATTGTTTGGTGTAAGCATGTTGATGTAAATATTTTGTGGTGTTTCTAATATTGTTGCATATCATGCTTGAATTTTTTGCTTGTTTCATGAATTCTCAAGAAACCTGGCTGGCCAGGTTGGCTACTTGTACAAAAGGTAGGCTACATGCAATTTCAAAATAAAAAGTGAACTCAGACGTATGAAATATGACACATGGCTACAAGTGGGAGAGATGGTTGCAAAAAAAAATTATGTTGTGTATACTTTGAAAAAGTCTCTTTCCTTTGGTTAGGATGTTTAACCAACTAGTCCACCTTTACATACCCACAAAACTGAAAAGAAACTGTCTAAATCCACACATTTTACTTATTTTAACGACTAATACCAACAAAAGTCAGACATATTTTATGTTGTACACTATTATGATGCTGTATAACCGGTTCATGTTTTCCACCCCTTTTGTACAAATAATCACTTTTCTATTGATTAGAAGAGTATTTGATGATGCCAAAACATATGCCAAGTATAATGTACAAAAAAGTGCAAACTATGGTTGAAATGTCTTGAAATATTGCAGAACCTGTCTTTTTTCCCATTTCTAGTGTCCAAAATCATCCAAAACAAGAAACCAACTCATTTTAAATGTGTAATCTCTTGAATTTATCAAAGTCTTATTTTTCTACGGTGTTTTTAAGGTATAATAATTGGTGAAAACTGAATAAAGCACTTCATCAAGCGTAGCTTAACAATGCTATGGCCAGAAGATCTGCCCCTCTCTTTAATATTTTTGGTTGTTTTGTTATTTGCTGTTTCCAAGTGAAGCTACCTATTCTTTGGGAGTGTTTCTAAAGAGGGGTTGTTCTTGCGTAGAGCAGTCGACAACAACCATGTTGTTGTTTTTGTTCTGCCCAGAGAGCGACAGCTAATTAAAATAAATAAATAAATAATAAAATAAATAAAAAACATCGCTATTACGCACTTCATACACTCTCACGATCTCTGCCAATCGCATTTTGGCAACGTCTCAAAATACAGGGAATGTTCTTCGACTCTCGCTCCGACGTTTTTCTAGAAATGTCCCCGTCTCCTTTTCCTGGTGCTGGGAGGAAAGGGTTTGAGCGTGTGGAGAGGACTCGCGTTGGGCCGCTCGGGCCGCGGGCCGGACCTCAGGGAAGCCGCCAGGACAAAGACGTTCTGTGTGTTTCTCTTGATCTCAATCTCCCTGCAGCCAGGATGCGTTTCCCCTCCTCCACCGCTCTGCTCCAGGCCTGGCACAGATGTGGTCAGAAAGGACTGCTGTTAGGTCTCTGTCAGTCACTGATCACACACACACACACATATACACACCCCCATGGACACACTGCATATGCACACACACACACACACACACACACACATATGGACACACTGCATGTGCACACACACACACACTTACACAAACACATACACACACTGTACATAATGGTTTATTCACCCAGACCTGAAAGACAAAGTCGTTTTATAAAGGCAGAGGAAGCTTCCTAAAGCCTTTTCCTACAAGCATGGAACATAAACTCTGGGATAAACATTTATATGTTTCTAATCAACATGATGTTACTGTCAGAGTATTCATTCAGGCTAGTTCCTTAATACTATTAGTTAATATGAATACTAACGTAATATTCTAATGAGATTATTGTTAATATTTGTGCCTTATGCAAAATCTAGTATATTTGCTTGGAGTGATTGGCTTTGAGACTCTATGTTGCCAGGGTAGCTGTGATGTCTGCGTTGCCATGGAACTTTAGTAGTGATATCAGTGTTGTGAGGAACCTTCCAGATGGGTGGAGCAGCCCGGCTATGGTGGCTGTCATATCTCCTGGGTAGAGAGCCATGGCAGCCATGGTGGCTGTAATATCTCCTGGGTAGAGAGGTATGCCTCGCTGCGCTGTCAAAAATCACATGGCTGTGTTGCAGAGTTCACTTGAATATCAGGGAGGAGAGGAGGGAGGGATGGAGGGAAGGGGGGTGGGGTGAGAGGGAATGGAGGGATGGACAGATGAAGGGAAAGTTGGAGGGAGGATGGATGGAGAGAGGGGGTGAGGAGGGAAGGAGGGATGGAGAGAAGAAAGGAGGAAGGGAGGGAGGAGGGGAGGAGGGGAAGGGAGGGAGGAAACAAATGGTGATCTTGAGAAAGTAAAGGAAGGCAATGTTTTGTGGTAATATCTCAGCCCCTCACTACATATCACACATATCACATCCACTCAAACCAATCCCGAGGGCCAAGCTTGGAACAGTGGATGGTCTTCTTACGTACGTCATTCTTTTTTATTTCCAAACGTAATCCACAGTCCCTCCATGAAATCACATGCAACAATAAATACAAAAATTGAAAGCAGAAATGTAGAAAAAGAGAGCAAACTCTAACCTCAGAAGCTCTGAAATACATGCTTTTAATTCCTTAGACCAAAGGATATGAATCATTCACTTGGGTCTATATAATCATAATAGTCACAGGCCCTAAATCCGTACAGACTTTCTCTTGATCCACAACATTTAACTGGAAGATCCCCTCTAATAAAGAAAGGTAATAAATAGGTACAGTGAAGCGTATATTCCTGGGATCGTTAAAAAGCACACTTGTGTGTTACCGGTTATAGCAAGGAAACCCATGTAAAGCCCTTTTTTGATCGTCGGCCAGAGGAACACAGTTAGCAATTACATGAGGTGTGTTTAACCTTTCAAAAGCCGCTGGTCACTGTACTTACATATGTCTGTGTGTGTGTTTGTGGACACACCACTTTCCGTGCATGTGAGAGTTTGAATACATGTGCGTGTGTGAAAGTGAGCGTGTTCGGTTCCTAAGTTCGGTAACCCGTCTTGTGTTTCTCAGTTCTTTTCCTGAGTCTTGTTTATAAATCACGTTTCTATGTTCTGCTCATGGGTTCTTATCCTGGGTTCTGATCCTGAGTTCTGATGCTGAGTTCGGATCCTGAGTTGTGTTTATGAATTCCGTTTCCAAGTTCTAATCCCGAGTTCCAATCCTGAATTCGGATCCTGACTTCTGATCCTGAGTTCGGATCCTGAGTTCGGATGCTGAGTTCTGATCCTGAGTTCTGATCCTGAGTTCTGATCCTGAGTTCGGATGCTGAGTTCGGATGCTGAGTTCGGATCCTGAGTGAACCACAGATGAGCAGATGGAGCCAACCATCCCTCGCCACAGGAAGTTAAGGGGTAACCACGGTTTCCCCCCCTGCTCCCTGCCCTCCAACTTGACTCGGCAAACGCTGTTATTTTAAAGTAGTTGGCAAAACTACAAACACTATTATCTTAACACAGTTAACGGAGGGAGACGTGAAACATTCTTTTTAATGTAGCAGCTGTGTTTGGAACTACGAGGACTATCATTTTGTAGGGGGCAGCCTCTTTTCTGATGGTCACGATGAGATATTTATACCTATGGTTTTTCAGTTTGGACTTTCCCATGCGTGCTAGAGGGTGGGTAAGTTACAGGTTAGACTTTAGAAGGACATCACATTATCACAGCCACATGGCTTAAGGATAGGGTTCATGTCGTGGATGTGCGGAGTGCCGTAACTGGTTGTAGTTCAGTGTAGTTTATCTGCATTCTGACAGTATAACAATTATGATTTTAACAAGGGAGAATAATATTCAAAAGAGGTAGACGGGGGAGTTTTGATGAGGGTCCACCTAACGATACAAAATTGACTTTGAAGAAAAAAAACAGGGAAAACTTTGGAAAGTATGTATTTCAAAAGTTGGTTTGACTACACAATACATTTTGCTGTAAAATGGCCCTACGTCAACACAAATATAGCACACTATATATTTATAATATTTATATTCTAAATGGCCCTATGTCAACGTAAATATAGCACACTATATATTTATAATATTTATATTCTAAATGGCCCTACGTCAACGCAAATATAGCACACTATATATTTATAATATTTATATTCCAAATGACATAAGGGTTGGAAAAATTTCGAAATATCCTTCCTTTCCTGGTCACTCCATCTACACTTCCCAAGCAAACGTCCTTAAAGGAGAGGTTAAGGAAAGGTAGCAACTTAAGGAATTCAAAATGGTGAGAGGAATGGACAATATTCATACTTCCTTTCCCATTCCGATGCTTGGTTTGAACTTTAGCAGATCGTCTTGTCAACGGACATGCAGATGATTGTCGAAACGCATTGAGTTGCTGCCACTGATAAGATAGTTGTGTTCACGAGCAGTTGAACAGGTGTGCTTGATAAAGTGCCCACTGAGAACACATGCGCTGTGTTTGGAATTGCATAATAGGCGTCCTTAACATATGAAATTGGCCGGGAAATGAGTTCATATTTAGGATGTTCAGGAAACTTAGTAAGGCGATTCCGGACACAGCAATGGTCTGGCTATGTTTATAACCACATACTGCAATATTATCTACTATGTAGTCGATGAGTACATACTGTTTACTGAAACCGAAATCTAATAGGCCTATACTACTTTTTACAGAGACTCGCTTAAATTGTTAGTGTACTCAACTGGAAGATATGACCAAAGCACCATTTTGTATTCTGTCAAAGCCAGAAAGAAGTTTGCAGTTTTGATGTACTGCATTTTGATGCGTGAAGCATTGACTAGTAACACCTCTCGGATACCTAAAATTTCCCCAAATATAGTATGTCATCAGGGAACTTTTTCTCCTCAAAATTTTCACACAATATATACTGTTGGCATATTTAGTATGCTATGGCTGCATGGTAGGCGATTCCGAGCTCAGCCACTGTCTATCTTTGCTTGATTACTTCTGTCTATCTTTGCAAGATTACTTCTGTCTATCTTTGCTTGATTACTTCTGTCTATCTTTGCTTGATTACTTCCTCCATCTATTCTTTGTTTGTCCTCCCCTCTCTCTCTCCTCGTCCCTTAACCTTTCACCTCTGACCTTACCTATCACTCTCTCCTCTACTCTTCTATTCTTCCACCTTTTCTTTTCTTTCACTTTCTCATTTTCCTCCTCTCTTTTTACCTTTCTCTCCCTCCCCCGCCAAATTGTGATGCTGGCACCCTCTCTCCACCCCCCCCCCCCCCCCCCACCCCCCCCACACACACACCCCCACCCTCCACCCTACCTACCTCTGGACCTCAACCCACCAAACGGTGAGTTTGGCAGCACTTCAGGCCCTTAGCTTTCCCTCTGTGTTTGTAAGCCTCCCACACACAGACCCAGCGTCCGGATACTCTGCATCAACAAGTCTCTCTCTCTCTCTCTCTCTCTCTCTCTCTCTCTCTCTCTCTCTCTTTCTATCTGCACCCTTAACCCTCTCTTTTTCTCTCCCAAAAGTCGATTCTTTACGGTGTGCCTGGCCTCTTCCCCTTTTCCTGGTCGGGTGTGACCCCAAAGAACCTCCGTGGAAATTTTCCCCTTCTTCCATGAATAGTCTGATGTCTGTCTGATGCCCTGGCAAACTCACACGGTGCCCCTCTGTCGCCCATTCGACCAGCGGAGTACACACACACCGCAAAAAAGGCTATTTCCATCGTAATTTATGAAATGTATAGTCTTCGCCTTACTAAAGCAATGTTCAACGCCTCTCTCTCTGTGTGTGTGTGTGTGTGTGTTCTTCTTGTTGTTCATTTAAAGCCCTGATAGTTGATCTGTGAAATAAGGCAATCGCTTCGCTGTAAGCCTATAACATTATTTCACAACCCTGAGATATTAACTTCTTGATTTACGAACACATCTACATTTCCGGAGATTCTTTCAGGGTATAAAAGAAGCACAGCACAGCCACATACATAATACTAAATCACGTTGTGCGTTTATCTTTGTGCAGTCAGTTTCAAAAGTAGGCGCAAATTGCCGACTTAAAATATCCCATGTAATGACACAAGAGGTCGTCCAAACCCCTCCGTGTTGGTTTGGCTTCCTGGTTTCGGAGCTCTCCGCGAGTAAACAGCGAGCGGCGCTACATATAGCGCAACTTTAGCCACTGAAGAATGAAGTCGGTGGGAGAAAGCTGCATGGGTTTATTTCTCCCGACGTCATCGATGACCCCTCTAATGTTTGCTAAAGGGATTTCATTTCGGCCCTCGCTTCTTTTTTCAACATTCACACTAAGCCATTGTGGAGCGACTGAGAGTATGAAATAGTTGCTTTGTCCAGGCCTGCTACCCATGATGGCCACTGTAATCCTCCTTGGATGCCATGGCTTGGAAAGGAACGAGCAGTTTGTCGTTTGCTTATGCTGTGTAGACAATGTAGTACTTCCATACTTTTATTCTGTATCATTTATAATGCAGTGACTGGTTGCAATAGGGTGGGTGGGTGGGTGGGGGAGTCACTTTTCAGTATGCTCAGTAAGTTTTCTGACCACCTTAGAGGTTTTGAATGGGAAGATTATGTTGTAGAGCAGAGCCTTTTGATGTTTGCTTGAAAAAGGCCATGTCTATATTGCATTGCATCGGTTATAACAGCCTTTTTGATAAGAAGATATTTTATGGTCCGATAGTGTCTTGAAAAGTTTTATAATCTCTTTAGATAAAGCGTGTTTATTGTGGCTTAGTTCTAGCCAGGTGTGGTGGCAGTTCAGGTTAAAGATTGCTGTGTTTAGAACTGGTCACTTATCAGTGTTCCCCAAAATAGATAGTTGTGGCTGTGGCTCCCTGTAAAATGACTGTGTATGCATGCCTTGAAAACATGTGTTATAATGTCAGTGTTCCTTAATCCAGACCAATAATTCGAATGTGTCTTGAGCTAACTGGGTTCTTATGCCGGTACAGAGCACTTATTGGATATAAAGTGGGATTATGCTTCCCCCTGCTGGTCAGACGAGGAGTGGTGATTCATTATCTCAAGTTTATAGTTCAGATGGTTGTTTTAAGATGAATAAAAACATACCTGTTTATATATATAAACAAAAAAAAAAATATATATATATATATTTATTTATATATATATATATATATATATATATATATATATATATATATATATATATATATATATATATATATATATATATATATATATATATATATATATATATATATATATAATGATAATAATAATAATAAATATATATACATATATATTTATATATATATATACACTGCTCAAAAAAATTAAAGGAACACTTTTTAATCAGAGTATTGCATGAAGTCAATTAATCTTCTGGGCTATTGATCTGGTCAGTTAAGTAGCAGAGGGGGTTGTTAATCAGTTTCAGCTGCTTTGGTGTTAATGAAATTGACAACAGGTGCACTAGAGGGGCAACAATGAGATGAGCCCCAAAACAGGGATGGTTTTCCAGGTTGAGGCCACTGAAATTGTTTCCCTCCTCATCTTTTCTGACTGTTTTTCACTAGTTTTGCATTTGGCTAGGGTCAGTGTCACTACTGGTAGCATGAGGCGATACCTGGACCCCACAGAGGCTGCACAGGCAGACCAACTCCTCCAGGATGGCACATCAATACGTGCCATTGCCAGAAGGTTTGCTGTGTCTCCCAGCACAGTCTCAAGAGTATGGAGGAGATTCCAGGAGACCGGCAGTTACTCTAGGAGTGCTGGACAGGGCCGTAGAAGGTCCTTAACCCATCAGCAGGACCGGTATCTGCTCCTTTGTGCATGGAGGAACAGGATGAGCCCTACAAAATGACCGCCTGCAGGCCACTGGTGTGAATGTCTCTGACCAAACAATCAGAAACAGACTTCATGAGGGTGGCCTGAGGGCCCGACGTCCTCTAGTGGGCCCTGTGCTCACTGCCCGGTACCGTGGAGCTCGATTGGCATTTGCCATAGAACACTAGATTTGGCAGGTCCGCCACTGGCACCCTGTGCTTTTCACAGATGAGGGCAGGTTCACTCTGAGCATGTGACAGACGTGAAAGAGTCTGGAGAAGCTGTGGAGAACGTTACGCTGCCTGTAACATCGTTCAGCAACAGAGACAAATGTATGAGTAAAAGTCACGGCCATTACAAGAACTGAGATCTGAGCCACTGCTTTAATAATAATAATAATAATAATAATAATAAATTGTATATATATATATATATATATATAGCGCTTTTCTAAATACTCAGTCACTTAACATTAAAACCCTTCTCCATCCCGTTTCTCAACACGAGAGATGTATCCTGGCAACCAATTATTACCATGGGAGTCTAAAGCCAAGCCTTAATTTAAAGTTAAATTAATCAATATCACTTCTGAAGAGGAGTAAGTTCTTTGTTGTGTGAAGGGCTGATTATGACATACTAATAAGCATAGCTGGGTTTACAGTTTTTCAAGATAGCTTAACTCAGTTTTGAAACAGAATTCCTTTTATCAAAACAATAACAGCCATCAAAACAGAAACACACTAGCCAAAATGGTGAATATCTTTTGAAAAATGCACTAACCTTACCAAAACAGACAACAACAACAAAAAAAGAATCCATCAAAATGCAACAATTTGTGATCTAATGAGAAGAATGGGTTTTCAGAACTGAAACTCAAGACACTCCATTCACAAAATACACCCTTCAAAACCACATAATTTCACCCAAAAATAACCCTTTGTCAGCTAATTAGAAAACCATTTGAGCAGTTATTACCTACTGGCACTCTAAATATTGACTACAACTACCAAACTACAAGCCTTCAATACTGGCAACGGAATGAGACGGTTATAGCAATACAGCAATACAGCAATACATTGTACACTATACATTTCTGCATATATATATGCATATATATAATTTTATTGGCCATCTTTTAGCTTTATATATATATATATGTCTTATCTGTGTTTTGAATGTGCACTTTATATGTTTACCGCAAGAGTGTGGGAAACGTCTTTTCGATTCCTTTGTATGTCTTGACATGTGAAGAAATTGACAATAAAGCTACTTTGAATGGAAGGGTGGAGGGGATAGGGGAAAAAGTAGATGGAATTAAAAAAGATGGAATTATAGGAGAAACCAACTTCCACAGGAAAACAAATATGTTTATGTAATTGTTTTTTTCATTCACATACTAGAATGACCCCAAAAAAAAGTGTTTGCTAAACATTCCAAATAAAAAATATGTAAAAACATGACAAAGAAATCAGGACAAAAATCTGAAGCGTCATGTCAACTTTTCTGAGGGGGCAGTTTCAGAACTCCATTTGCTATCAGGCTTTAGCGTATACATAATACAATTGAGGGGATTCCTGGAGAATTCTGTAATGAAAGGCTTTTGCTCCTAAGTTGGGGAAAAGTTTTGCAACCCCCCCACCCCTCACACCCCTGCTTGGAAAATGTATATGACTACGGTCTCCTTTTTAGGAGGCAATAACCAGGCTTCGGATGATCTGATTGAGATAGCTGTATCCGTCTCTCGTCCTGGACAGTATCACACCTATCCTTTAGATATAAAGAAGTGACTTTTATGGTACCTGATTCCCACTTTGTCCATCTGCCCAGCTATAGAACTTAAGAAAAAGGTATGTTTCTCTTCAAATACATTAGAATTTATGTGTTGATAGCAGAATTTGCATTTCAAATATGTAACCTAGTTTTGAGAAATGTAACATTTAAATAAAATAATAACAAAAACATGGCTAATGTGAGTTTAAAATCTTTGTTGACACTTTATTTGTGCATGCCCACATGAAGTGTATTGAATTAACATGAGACATATTTTAAAGCTAAATACTGACAGCTAACCATTTCAAAATATGTGTACATTTGTATTTCATGTATACTATAAGCTATAACACTTATTTTATTATTTTATACTGATTCATTCATCTATTGTTGACACTACAAATGAAATGCTTGTTAATGTTGCATTATAAGCTCTACAAGTTTAACTATGAGCTGTAACAGTTCTTAGTGTTCATAAAGTATAATAATAATAAGTATTATCTTTATGTGAAGTAACAATGACGTTCTTGAATAAGTACTGAGTTAAAAGATTGTAAAACGCTGTAATAAATTTACAAATAAAGTATTCTCTTGTTATTTAACACTTTATCCATTTAACACCAATAAAAACAAGATATGTGTACCTGTGTGTGTGTGTGTGTGTGTGTCTGTGTGTGTGTGCGTGCGTGTGTGTGTGTGCATGTGCGTACATGTTTTACACTTGCAGGTGAACTATAATAGCAGAAATGGATGCCATTAAATCTGCAATAGAAGAGGCACTGAAGAACAATGATCTCTCCGCAGTAACAGGGAAGATTGGAGAATATTTAGGAAGATTTTCTGAGGTATCCCTGAATATTGCTATCACAGGAGAGTCAGGTGCAGGTAAATCTAGCTTTGTCAATGCCTTCAGAGGCATAGGAGATGAAGAGGAGGGCTCTGCTCCTACTGGTGAGGTTGAGACCACCATGGAAATGAAATCTCACCCTCCGTCCACATCACCCAAGTGTTCTGCTGTGGGATCTCCCTGGTATCGGTACGCCCAACTTCAAACAGGACCAATACTGCAAGAAAGTTGGATTTGAACGCTTTGATTTGCTCATTATAATCAGTGCACAGTGTTTCACTGAGAATGACGTATACCTGGCGAAGGAAATCAAAAGAATGGGAAAGGATTTCTACTTTGTCTGTTCACAAATTGATACCTCATTAACAAAGGCTGCAACAAAGAGAAAGTTCAAAAAGGACAAGGTTTTGAAAAAACTCAAAGAAAACGTTGTCAAAGGTTGGACAAAATGATATCCTATCTGTCAAATACCGTCATCATGCTGGCTTGCTATTTCAACAATTTGTTAAAGCCTTCACATCAAAATATAAAATTTCCATCTATAGAACAATGTGAATCTTTTAAACCCTAACCAATGTAGCTGGACTCCTTGTTCTGTCTCTAGGTCTTGAGAAGAAAGGGTTAAAGTCTCCTAAGGTCTTCCTGATCTCCAGCCGGCACCTCTACCTATATGATTTTCCTGATCTGCTGAGGACCCTGGGGGAAGACCTCCCTGGAGAAAAAGTGAATGCTCTGCTGTTGGCGGTTCCTAACATCAACCCTGAGATCAACCAAAAGAAACTCAAGGCATTTAAATCCCATATAACGTACTACGCTGCAATATCTGCCAGTGTTGCAGTAGTGCCTGTCCCTAGTTTATCCATCGCAGTTGATTTAGGCTTACTGGTTTCAACATATTACAATGCGTTTGGTACTGGTAATAAATCTCTGGAAACACTTGCCAGAAATACGGGTGTGCCAGTGGAGGAACTTCAAAACGCCTGCACTTCCTCCTTTAAAAACATAGATAAGGTAAAACACCTGCTTATCACAAAACTGTTGACCTCTTCTTCTAGCTACATTTGTAGCGAGTTAGCAGAAGAAGTTCTTAGATTCATTCCTTTTATTGGGACGGTACTTGCGGCTTCCCTCTCGTTCCAAAACACCCAGAGAATGTTAACCATGTGTCTTGATATGCTGGCTAAAGATGCACTGAGCGTTCTCCTTACAGCATTTAAAGTCAATGCTGATGTTTAAATTAACCAGTGCTAATTGTGTTTTAAAGACAATAAGAACGTAATGCTGAGTGTATTCGGGCAAAGACCTAATCATGATAATAATACATTCATTTAAGAATGTCTTTGCTGCTTCTGAATGTGGGAATTCGGTTAGACTGATGTTAAAGAGGAAGGACATTCAGTCTTGTGTAGCCTATTGAAGCTGTAACCTTTTCTTCTATTAAAATGAATGTGTAATCTAAACCCAAATTCAAAGACTATTAAGTTAATAATATTAACTTAATGTTATGTTAATAATAAATTCATATTGATTTGGATAATGTTGTTCGACTCTTTCTAAATCTCTGTGTGTCTTTGGGGAACCGGTTAGCTGAGAGTAGGGGCAGGAGCACCATGGCGTACAGAAAGACAGGATTCCGTCCTAGAAAGACAAAGCAGCAGTTTTATCATGGGAGTGGGATTGGTCTCAACAGGGACACAATGAGCTCGCTCAAATATTGGTAGTGACAATTCTGTCCTCACAAAATATTGGTAGGGACCATTCTGTCCTCACAAAATATCGGTAGGGACAATTCTGTCCTCACAAAATATTGGTAGGGACCATTCTGTCCTCACAAAATATTGGTAGGGACATATACCTACCTTCCATATGCAATAAAATACAATACAATGTGTCAACATATTTCAATAAGTTATTAAATGTTAAACATATACATATGCTTTATGAATTTTTCATTTCATGTATTTGAATTAATCTATTCACCTGAGCTCTTAACTTTGTTTCTGAAATGTTTTTCCGATTCCGATTCCCATAGTTTGGGAATAAAATACTCTATCGTCTTTCTCTCCCTGAATACACATTACAGGAAGTGATGTCACTGAAAGGTGAACCCATCATTAACAAACTAAACTACCTTACACATGATGGTCCGACGTATTCATACATTGTTTCAGAAACAGACTTTGCTAATATTACACCAACACTAAATTTATATTCCCAATTACTCTCTTTTTGTTGCTAATTCGAAATCATTTATACAACTATGAATACCTATAAATCCAAAACCAATACACGTACAGATTTTATTTGGAAAATACACATACAAATGAACAACTGCAGGAGTATTGCCAGCTGAGAAATGTCAGAAATGGATCATGTGATGCTATGATTGAACTATTATTAAGGTCATTGATGCAGTGTACCACAGAGCTTTGGGTTTCGTAAATGGTGGTTTTAGAACACATCACTGAAAGTGGGATGGTCTTCTCTCAGCTATAGGAGATAAAAACACAATCGATATTTTGTTTACAGGGCATTGATGGGCAAGTCGTGTTTTTACCGAGAGTGTAGTTCCGGCTCTGAAAAGTGAAGCCCATGCGGATGTGCCTTAAACCTGCATTCTTATCAGTAACTTTCTTCTCTTACATATTTTACTATTGATTATACATTTTGTGTACTCAGCAATATGTCAAATAAAGCCTTTTAGCTTCAATATAGTGATGGAACATGCTCTACCGCCACCTAGTGGCCATAAACAAGTTTCAACAGAAGTTCAACAAAGTAGAGCAGTTTGATGGAATATGCTCTGCCGCCATCTAGTGGCCACAAACTCCTGGTTCACCACTGTTCTAGAGGTGTGTAGGATACTATCAAGCGTTTTTTTTTTATCATTAAGTCAAAATGGTTTTGTGAGGTCATTTTACCAACCTTCAGAAATACTAAACTGAAGTAAGAACAACAAATATGTTTTTAAAAAAAGTTTTTTTAGTTTTTTTAGTTTATGACTTAATTTGTGTCTGTTGTCATGTTATCAGGTTCGATATAGCTATAAATAAAACAATGATTGTTATCATTACAAGGCCTTGGCTGAAATTTCATGTTGTGTCTTTCTATGCAGCGATGACCACTCTGTCTTTTTAAAAGAAGAAACTGAATATAGCCTGTCCTTTTATTCTGTCTTCATAAAAGGGAAAACTATCCAGTCCCATTGCCTTTGTAGAGGTTAACACAAAAAATATGAAGCCTGATATATTTCTTTTGTGTAGGGGACCACTAAAAATGGCTGAAAATAACCATCCCCATTTCCCTGTCTTTGTAGAGGGGACCACTGAAAAAACATCCCCATTTCCCCTGTCTATGTAAATCGAAAAATTGATTATAGCTCGTCAATTTACTCAGTGTTTCTAGAGGGTGGAAATAAAAACAGGCAGCCATATCTCTCTGTCATAGAGGGTAGAACAGTTTCAATCCAACTTTATGGAAAGTTCCCAGTTCCCAAACAAAATGGGTATAAGTCTCTCTGTTACACCAACATTTCTTTATGCCCCAGCCTAAATAATTATTCACCCAAAAGATGTACTGGGGCCACTGAAAATAAGGAGCCCCTTTTCTGTTTTTATGCAAGGGGGGAGGGGGGGGGGGGGTACTCAAAATGTTTCATGTTTTTCTCCAAAGAGGGCTGTTCTGAAAAGGAGGCCCAGAAATGTTTTTTCTCATACATTCTGAACTAGCACCAGCACACAAATACTCACTCACACTCAAACACAGTCCTGACTTTGTACAATTTGGATATGGGATTTGGGAAATGGCCGTCACAATGTAAATGCTGTTGTCAAACTGGTTAATTAACTGGATTGGAAAAATCCTTTCTTTTAGAAAACGTCTTTATTTCAACTGACCAATCAACTACAGGTTTATAGGCTGTGTGTTTTGAAAACATGAACCGCCCTCCGCACACAAACACACTACTCTCTCTCCCTCTCTCTCTCTGTCTCTCTCTCTCTCTCTCTCTCTCTCTCTCTCTCTCTCTCTCTCTCTCTCTATCTCTCTCTCTCCCTCTCTCTCTCTCTCTGTTTCTCTCTCTCTCTCTCTCCCTCTCTCTCTCTCTCTGTTTCTCTCACTCTCTCTCTTCCTCTCTCTCTCTCTCTCTCTCTCGCTCTCTCTCTCTCTCTCTCTCTCTCTCTCTCTCTCTCTCTCTCTCTCTCTCTCTCTCTCTCTCTCTCTCTCTCTCTCTCTCTCTCTCTCTCTCAGACAGACAACCAAACACCACCTTTTCAGAAGTGATATGATTCTGCCTCTGACGCTCTCTGTCCCCCTCTTTCTGACGCTCTCTGTCTCTCTCTCTCTCTCTCCCCCTCTCTCTCTCTCTCTCTCTCTCTCTCTCTCTCTCTCTCTCTCTCTCTCTCTCTCTCTCTCTCTCTCAGACGCCCCCCCTCCTCCTCCTCCTCCGTTCCCTGGGAAAACAGGGACAACAAATTAGCCTTCTTTCATGTGTTTGGTGCAGGGAGGCCACTTGGACAGCCCAGAAGATTGGACAGCGGGGGTTCCCACGCACCATTCTAACCTTCCCCTTTCAGACGGCCAGGAAGCCGCCATTGTGCCAGCACCTGTTCCCCTCGGCAACGCGGTGAAGTGATGTCTTTGTCAGCCGTCGTCACGGCAACCCAGAGAAAAGAGGACTGGTAGGGTGTTTGAGAAAAAGGGAGGGAGAGGAGGAGGAGGAGGAGGAGGAGGAGGAGGAGGAGGAGGGAGAGGAGCAGGAGGGGGAGGAGGGAGAGGAGCAGGAGGGGGAGGAGGAGGAGGAGGAGGAGGAGGAGGAGGGAGAGGAGGAGGAGGAGGAGGAGGAGGAGGAGGAGGAGGGGGAGGAGGAGAGAGAGGAGGAGGAGGAAGAGGAGGAGAGGAGGAGGGGAGGAGGGAGATGGACAGGGGAGGGAGAGGAGGAGGGGAGGAGGGAGATGGACAGGGGAGGGAGAAGAGGAGGGGAGGAGGGAGATGGACAGGGGAGGGCATGTTAGTGGTGACTTGACTTGAGGACATAAGGAGAAGATGTCTGCTATGATTTATGAAATATAGAATATTATAATTTATATTGATTTATGAAATATAGAATTGTCTAATTTATATTGATTTCTGATATATAGAATAGTCTAATTTATATTGATTTATGATATATAGAATAGTCTAATTTGGTGTGTCGGCTTTGGTTTAGACTGATGGTGAGATCCAACGGCAATAACATAATAACATAATAACATAAGAACATAAGAACATAAGAACATAAGAACATAATAACATAATAACATAAGAACATAATAACATAATAACATAAGAACATAAGAACATAAGAACATAAGAACATAATAACATAAGAACATAAGAACATAAGAACATAAGAACATAAGAACATAAGAACATAATAACATAAGAACATAATAACATAATAACATAAGAACATAATAACATAATAACATAATAACATAATAACATAAGAACATAAGAACATAATAACATAAGAACATAATAACATAATAACATAAGAACATAAGAACATAAGAACATAAGAACATAAGAACATAATAACATAAGAACATAAGAACATAATAACATAATAACATAAGAACATAAGAACATAATAACATAAGAACATAAGAACATAATAACATAATAACATAATAACATAAGAACATAATAACATAAGAACATAATAACAATACTGACGATACAATAACTCTCTCTTGATCCCAAATGATGTGCATTCGTTAACTAATAACTCTCTCTTGCATTCGTTCAAATGTTCGTTTGTTTTGTAACCTTCTTCACCATTTTTCCTCAGCTACCCCTATTTTTGTCTTTTTTGTCGGAAGTTGAATTCAAAATCTGCTTTTCTTCAGAAACAAATGCAATCAGATAGGAAGTGATCTATGTCCAACTAGGTATGTAATCCATCTGGACCTTAAGGTTCCACCCCATTCCCCCCTGCTGTGTGTGTGTGTGTGTGTGTGTGTGTGTGTGTGTCTAAGTGTGTGTGTTTGTGTGTGTGTGAGAGAGAGAGAATGCCTGTGTCTAAGTGTGTGTGTGTGTGTGTGCGTGGTTGTGTCTGATTCTGTGTGTGCATGTGTGTGCATGTGCATGTGCATGTGAGAGAGTGGCTGTGTCTTAGTGTGTTTGTGTGTGTGTGTGAATGGCTGTGTCTAAGTGTATGTGTGTGTGAGTGGCTGTGTCTTAGTGTGTGTGTGTGTGTGTGTGTGTGCGTGTGTGTGCGTGTGTGTGTGTGTGTGTGAGTGGCTGTGTCTAAGTGTGTGTGTGTGTGTGTGTGACATTTGCCAGTGACCCGAGGTGACAGCCACAATTGGCTGAATGGACAGAAGGTCATACATAGCATGTCCAATCAGAGGTGAATGTATGGCCAGTGTTTTTTAATTTGTTCAACATAGAAACACCAAGCCATTATGAGGATCTCTCTTAATCCAAAGAACCTTTATTCATCAAAAGATGTTCCATGTATTTGGAACTTCACTGGGTGTAAGGTTACTAGACAAAAAAATGTATTCATAATATTACAAACAATTACGCACACACACACACATGCGCATATACGCAGACACACACAAGGAAATATAATTTTTTAAAGAACAGGAAGATACCCGTAGAGTTCACCTGGATATCACTATGGTAAAACATCACAAAGCTATTATGGGATAGCTCATGCTATGGACGAGGTCTCTTCAGTTAATAGTCAAGACATGAATAAATATATAGGCCTATGTTTATGTAATTTATGAATTGTTATACAATAATAATATTAATGTTGCTAACTGCTATTGTTCAATTGTTTGCTGAATAGTGAAAATCTTTTTAATATGAAGCATGTCTTCAAAATGCAATGCAAAAGAGCACTTTAAATATACGTTTTGTTTACTTGAAATGTGATGTAGAGAATCATATTCGGATAACTATATCCATTCTTCAAGGAGCTTGAAGATTTACGAGATAATTCGTAAACATTTTGAATATTAGTTAAGCCCATGGAGCATACCAAAAACGTTGTTGAAATGAGTGTCAACTAATGCAGTAATGGCATGTTATAAGATTACTGGTGAATCTTAGAATTCTTTTTGCTGTTTCTCTACGGCGCTCTCTGCTGTCCGACACGGACTATGTCAGCCTGAGCAACACATGCCTGAGCAAATGCCTCGACTTTGCTCAGGCATTTTCGCACAGAGCGGCAATACCCGCTTAAGTCACCAGATGGTAATCTTTCATCGGTCGTGGAGACGATCCGACCAATGAGAGGCTGCAGCATACGGTGTGTTTGGGATAAGTTCCTGTCCCCTGTCCTGTTGTCTCAGTAGTTCTATGGTTAGCGTCTGCAATGGGAGAAACCACGTGACCAATCATGGTAGAGACTGCAGAAAAAGGCCTGCACCAATCCCATTGCCGAGAATAAACAATTTCCTGGTTTGTGTCCAATAAACAAATACTAGAGTTCTAAGATTTTGGCACAGACACTATTCATATTTGAAACAATATCGGACACCATTCATTTGGACGGAGTAGGTTGTTTATGTATGATAAAGACTATCACATTCCCTAAACACTTCCTTTTCATTGTTAGATATTTGTTTGGCTTTGAGCAAAATCAGTTTTATTTTGTCAATCAGTCTATTATATCGTTTACTGTTAAATAAATGATAAACTTCAGTGACCCAATCTTTGGTAGTATGAGCTGTAATCTGTCTGTTTTCATCACATTTTACCGTCTACCAGCATCTGCCTGTTATGAAATGCGATGTGTGTGTGTGTGTGTGTGTGTGTGTGTGTGTGATAGTACAGTGCAGTCTGGTTTGTATGCCCAGGCTAATGTCAAACAGTCTCCTTTTCCAAGCAGAAATCTTTCAAACGATTGTGCGAGGGATGTCCAATCTGGACGACCAGAGCGCCCTCTGTGTCCTACTAAACATGCCTTCGCCTTTGTCAAGAAGCTGGAGTTTATCTATGTCAGGTGAAGCTAGACCTTTACTGAGAGCGGCTAACATTACTTCTGGAATGAGAGAAAGAGAGAGAGAGAGGGAAGGGCGTGCAAACTAGAGAAAGTAGGTATGACAGACAAAGAGAAAGAGAGAGAAAGACAGAGAAAGAAAAAAGAGAGAGGCAAACAGACAGACAGACAGACAGACAGACAGACAGACAGACAGACAGACAGACAGACAGACAGACAGACAGACAGAAACAGACAGAGACAGACAGAGACAGACAGACGGACAGACAGACAGACAGACAGACAGACAGACAGACAGACAGACAGACAGACAGACAGACAGACAGACAGACAGACAGACAGACAGACAGACAGACAGAATGTGTGTGAAGCATTCTGTGCTTATGCAGCTGGACCACACAAACAATACAAGATGGAACTGTTTCATCGAGAACAGGAAAACTCTCAGCCTAAAAC
The DNA here is from genome assembly GCA_017639675.1 of Aplochiton taeniatus. Classification (NCBI taxonomy): domain Eukaryota; kingdom Metazoa; phylum Chordata; class Actinopteri; order Galaxiiformes; family Galaxiidae; genus Aplochiton; species Aplochiton taeniatus. The sequence goes on from CM030189.1 coordinate 1,997,832, forward strand.
ACACACACACACACACACACACACACACACACACACACACACACACAGAGCCACCGCCAGAACAACCAGGCATGTGTTGCTGCTCCTCTCGACCCTGTGTGTGTGTGTGTGTGTGTGTTTGTGTGTGTGTGTGTGCCTGCAGGGGCTAGTTAAGGATGATTTATTTGCCTTGTGGGCTTCACAGGGATATCTGCAGTTCAACTGATTTCCCAGGACCAGCGGAAGCTGCTACCAGCCGCAACATGCAGGAGTTCTACTCCCCCCGCCCCTCTCCCCCTGTCAGTCAAACCCAACTGCCCCCAACAGACTTAGAGTAACAGTAGATAATATCATTCAAAATATTACTGCTGGAGGAGCGCATGGACCTATTGATAGTTGGATAGATGGATTGATTAAGAGATGGAGGGATTTGTGTGTGTGTGTGTGTGTGTGTGTGTGTGTGTGTGTGTGTGTGTGTGTGTGTGTGTGTGTGTGTGTGTGTGTGTGTGTGTGTTGAATGCCTGTGTGTTTATGTTTATTTGTTTATTTATAGGTCTCTCAACACACAGAAATGTTTCCACACATTTTATGGAGCTTGGACAGTTCTCCAGGGTAGGAAGCGATATCTGTTAACACGGAGATATAAAATTGTACGGTTGACGACAACATTCATTTGGCTATTATTGTAATGCACCGTGAATACTATATTATTTACATGAAAAAGGCCTTAAGAAAGCTATTTATGACATATTGTTCCTGCGGCCATCTTTCCAATGTTAGTAAACCTATAAAACAAGGATAAGAATCTGGTATTAAACCGTGCATTGACATGTTTCTTCTATAAACTTTATAGTCTATTATATAGATTTGTTTATAGGGGGTTAGACATATATATTTAATGATCCCAGTGTGTTTAAACTGGGATGGTTGGAGCCAGTGAACATGGTGAAGTACCAGCCTGTAGGGTGCATTTTATTTATGACAACAGATGACAACAAACCTGGGCTGCTCTGGTCCGGCCTGTCCAACTGCAGTGTGTAGTGCATCCAGGAATGTGACTATGTGTGCAGCATTGTAGGGACCTAGGGTGGCATGATGATGGAGGGTGGCATGATGATGGAGGGTGGCATGATGATCCTTCCAGGCTAATGGCGGCACACATGGTGATGTTTCGCCCCCGCTGACCAGGGACGTGCACAACGGCTCTTTGTCCAATGATGTTTCTGCCCCGCAGCCTGGTTTTGGCCAGGTTGAATCCAGCTTCATCGATATACATAAACACATGAGGCTGTGGAGATGCATCAATCTCCAGGACTCTCTGTGAAACACATACACTGTACCATGAATGTGGCGTCACCCAAAATGTAGGACTACAATGTCTGCTTTTTCACACATGGGTAGGGAGTGGGGGGGGGGGGGGGGGGGGGGGCTAGGTTGTGTCTGACACTTTGAGTCAAAGCTGCAAGCTACAGGCAAGGCGGGTCACCTAGATCAGTTACTGCTTTGTCTGAACGGATCCATTCAGTGACACACCGTACTGACTCCCCGTTGCACAGTAGAGTACAGTGACACTTACTTGCACGTAGTCGTAGCGAAGGTCTTTGACTCAAACGCTGTTCCTCTCAAATGGAACCCTGTGCAGCTGCTTCCCTGGGATTTGATGTTGGAGCAAGACGCGGCAGAGTGTAGAAGTGCTGACC
>CM030189.1:2007010-2009510 GCA_017639675.1 Aplochiton taeniatus
ACACTGGTATAGGCACGGTTTTGAGTACAGAGCTTTCTATGGTTTTATCTTGCACCTGGCAGTTATCTGAAGTACCTATGTTTACTATGATATAAATATGATCGTAGGTCTTATAATTATGATCACTATTAATATAGGGTTCAGGATTAAATAAACATGATTCTCTAAGTGTTTTTCCAATGTTGGTCTTTCTCTATATTATAGTTAGTCTTCCTCTGTATTATAGTTGGTCTCTCTCTATATTATAGTTAGTCTTTCTCTATATTATAGTTGGTCTTTCTCTAAAACCAAGTTATTCTTTACCAAAGTTAAATCTCCACAAACATTGAATGAAGAGAATGAATTTTCAGAAATCACTCTTTAGGTTTTAACCTACGCTCCCTCCTTCTCCTGTCTCTCTCTCTCTCTCTCTCTCTCTCTCTCTCTCTCTCTCTCTCTCGTGACAGAGAGACAGACAGACATACAGGCAGGCGGCCAGGAAGGTAGGTAGACAGACAGGCCGGCTGTCTGCAGTGACCACTGGAGCATATCTCCTGTCCAGAACAAACAAAGCCAGGGCACATTCCCGGAGTTCAATTTGCTGTTACATCGCAGCTCTGTGAATTGGGACTTCAGCTGTGTCTGGCCGCGCTCTGGAGAAGCTGGGTGGCTCCTAATCAGACGGCGTGTGTGTGTGTGTGTGTGTGTGTGTGTGTGTGTGTGTGTGTGTGTGTGTGTGTTAGGAGGGGTGAAAGCATGGAAATTGCTGGTGTGAATCCCAAGGAACCCTCCCTGCCTAAACCAAAGACAAACACGTCCACTGTGCTCACTAAAAGAACCTTGAAATAAACGCATGCAATTTTTTGTCATTTTAAGCTTTTTTTCACAATGTTACTTTAACATTAAGAAAGCACAATAATGTTATTTTAATAATAGTATGCCAGGTAATTAATAATAAGTCGTTAATGTGCAAATGCAGAATATACATTTTTTTATATAAATATTTTAACAATAGAAATGGTTAAACGTTGTTTACTTGAGTACAGTGCACGGATTTTGTGCAAACTAGGAACCATATACACTAGTATGAGAACTTTGTCACGGTTTCTCGACGGACCTATTTCACTGAAAGCAATCGCATGTCATCATACAATGCTAGGTTTCAGCTGGCTCCCAATTGTTGATTTAAATACTGTTCATGTCTCATTTCACATCGAACCTTGTTGGTGATATTTCTGTATCATAAAAACTGTCTAACTTAGTTTGCGAATCTTTGTTAAGGTTTTTGTAGAGTGCAGGAGAGGGGGCTAACTGCACAAGTGTGCTAACAACAACAGTGTCTGTGACAGCAAGGTGCGTATTGCATGCTGTCACCTAAGTTAAACGAAAAGTAGGCTATACTGCGTTTTTCAGTGCTCGATCAGAAAGTGTTGTTTGACAGGTAAGTTAAAAAACGCCATCTATTTAACCAGATATAATTTTTTTCACAAAATACTTGCTTTGTTGGCAAGCTGATGCTGTGTTCGCAATTCAACAATATATGTCATTCAAAGTCAGTCTCAGTAAAGAAGCTTGCAGATTACAGTGATCTTTGTTGAAAATATATGTATTTTACCGCATAACTTTATCATCAACAGGATGTGTTTGAAGGTGATACTAGTACTAATTCTCATGATGATGATGACGAGGTTATCGTGATCGCAAAAATAGCTACTGACTTGTAACCGCCTTGTCTCCATCGATCCCTACTCAGTAAAGCCACAAGATGGAACTCCAGGCGGTTGTCATGGCAGCTGGTGGCGGGTCACGTATGATGGACCTGACATACAACACCCCCAAACCTTTGCTGCCTGTTGCAAACAAACCGCTTATCTGGTATCCGCTCAACATGCTCTATAAAGTAGGCTTCGAAGGTAACAGAAAACAAACGAAACTTTCTGTTACTGTTTAAGTCTGTGTCAGTCTCCCCATGCTTACCTGACTCTTCTCTCTGTCCTCTGCTCATTGCTTTAAGCTTAGGATTGTATCTTTAATTTAGTAATGTCTCTCTCTCTCTCACACACACACACACACACACACACACACACACACTCACCCACACTCTCTCTCTCTCTCTCTCTCTCTCTCTCTCTCTCTCTCTCTCTCTCTCTCTCTCTCTCTCTCTCTCTCTCTGCACAGTACATACACAAACATTATCGTTGTCATCATACCTAACATATTTTTCGTAAAAAAGCTGGAGGTATAATTTCTTGGCTTCAACATATCATAATGTACTCATATTGATTTTATACAAGACTGGCAATGGGAGAATGGTTATCAACTCAGTACTACATCCATGCACTATAGGCTGCAGACAAATAGCTTATCTAATACTTACATTTAAACACCCCAATTTGTAAACAGAGTTTTTGATGGCTTGCGTTTACTTAAAACAGTTTTTCTTTTTTAGTTGGTCATTCACATTCTTGTGTACTCTGTCCCCTATCTTAGCTGAAATAATGTGATCTGAAATAGAGTATAT
>CM030189.1:2017010-2019510 GCA_017639675.1 Aplochiton taeniatus
ACAGGCCGTTGGCGTTTAAATTCAGGATAACAAAGAAAATATTTGATTAGGCCTAGAAGGACTAGTTTATTTCTTAACAAGTAATTCTATTTCCACCTCCGTGTAAGTTCCAGGCCTTAATTCATTATTTCGTTTTTCCTTTTTCCTTCTTTTCTCTCTCTCTCTCTCTCTCTCTCTCTGTCCTCCAGACATCCCAGAATGCATATCAAGACGGGCCTGGTGGATGCTCACCTCTACTGCCTGAAGAAGTCTGTGGTCGACTTCCTGGTGGAAAACAAGTAGGAACACAGCGATCGTAACCTACAACCTACCTTGGCTTGAAGCTTTACGTAGAAGCACTAGAGATGTGGACACCTACACCACATTTGATTTTTTTCATTCAAGAAATGAGAGCTGAAGTTAACGTCGTCTTGATACATTTCACACCAAAAAATTGAAATAATAATTTCAATAATTTGAAGATTTTTTTTTTTTTTAAGAACCAGCAAAAGTCATCATCAGAACGAAGCAGCATTGTAGCAAAAACGTTTTCATTTCGATAAAAAATATATGAATATTTATGCATTTATACATATTCATACCATATATATATATATATATATATATATATATATATATATATATATATATACTGCCACGGAGCTTAAGGGGAGGGGGGATAATATATATGCATTTTTCCCCCATAGGTTCATTGCTAGCATAGCCAGTGAGAGTTTGTAAGCTCTATAGAAGCAGAGCGGGAGGGAGTGTGTTAGGCTTTCTAGCTAGCAAGGTGTTAATTTGTTTTACTAGGTGTTACCCTGTCACTCACTGGGGGCCTGAGTCAGGGCTAGGCCCCTAATTTAAGAGCCTGCTTTCCACGATAGGGACAAGCAGGACCCTACCTCATTAGGGCCTAGACCCTTATCAGCCTGGTCTCCACTACAGGGCCAAACAGGGCTACACCGTACTTTATCAGCCTGGTCGCCACTACAGGGCCAAACAGGGCTAGACCGTACTTTATTTGCCTGGTTTCAACTACAGGGCCAAACAGGGCTAACCCTACCTAATTAGCCTGGCCTCCACTACAGGGCTAACCCTACCTAATTTGCCTCGTTTCCACTACAGGGCCAAACAGGGCTAACCCGACCTAATTGGCCTGGTTTCCACTACAGGGCCAAACAGGGCTAACCCTACCTAATTGGCCTGGTTTCCACCACAGGGACCTACAGGGCTAGACTTCATTGACCAGGGACAACTAGAGTAAAGCAGATCTGACAGGATGTGACAGACACCATGTTTTCTGATTTGAATAAAGGAAGGATGATTGTAATTGGAAATGAATATCGGGACCCCTAGGAACTCTCCAGTTGAATCCATCCTGTACTGTGGCTCCTCTTTATGTCTTTCTTTCGTTCTTTCGTTCTTTCTTTTTTTCCCTCTTTCTGTCTGTCTTTCTTTCCTTCTTTCCTTCTTTCTTTCTTTCTTTCTTTCTTTCTTTCTTTCTTTCTTTCTTTCTTTCTTTCTTTCTTTCTTTCTTTCTTTCTGTCTTTCTTTCTGTCTTTCTTTCCGTCTTTCTTTCTTTCTTTCTTTCTGTCCTTCTTTCCGTCTTTCTTTCTTTCTTTCTTTCTTTCTTTCTTTCTTTCTTTCTTTCTTTCTTTCTGTGTCTTTCTTTCTGTCTCTTTCTTTCTTTCTTTCTTTCTTTCTTTCTCTCTCTTTTTCTTGCTCTCTTTGTGATAGCTTTCCCTCCATATTTATCTCATTCTCCATCCCACTCTCTTTCTCCTTTTCTCTCTCCCTCCCTTGTGCTCCATCTGGAGGTCTCTCGGCTGCGGAGCGATCTGGGGGAGAAATGGGCAGAGTAACTGTTGTTTCATTTTCTGCATTCAGATGGAAATTCTAATCTCCCTTAAAAGGAGAGAGAGGGAGAGAGATAGAGAGGAGAGAGGAGAACTAACACACAGAACTAATAGGAATTGAACTTAGACCAAATAATGGGTTCATCAGTCTCCCGGTCTTCATCCAAACATATTTTTTTTTCAATATTGATTACATTTGGCAGAGGTAAAATGCCTCAACAAACAATCAATAAAACAAGGAAGGATCTTAGAACCGAAAATGAACAGGATCAAAAACGATATTTTCATTTGAATTCATTTGTGTTTGCACAGTGTTATACAGTGTTATTCCAAAATAATCAAGGCATTGTCTTAAAGCTTTTATTTGAGCTCCAAAGCTACAAGTTAGCTCTTAATTTCCCCTCTTTCCTCCAGAACCATCTCTTCTATCCGCGGTGAGTTGGTGCCCTACCTGGTCCGGAAACAGTTCTCCAAGTCAGTCAACTCTCAGAAATCCCAGAACAACGGGGACCAGAACACCATGCCAAAAGATGGCACCTTCGGTAAACCCGAGTCGATCTCTGTCAAACAACCGCTATGATGGTCCCTATTTTCCCCTCCGTCTCAGCTGGTTGTTGTAGTTCTTTGTTACTCTGTGTCTGCTGTGTTTTGTAGTTCTATTA
>CM030189.1:2024510-2027010 GCA_017639675.1 Aplochiton taeniatus
AACTGTTCCCGGCCGTCATGAATTCAAACGATAATCCAGTTTGTTTTGGCATTTGTTCCTCGATAGATGACAACAAAGGAGCTTAACTTCCCTAGGTTTAACAGAAGTAGTGCAGAGACATTAAATATGATATTTATTTATTCAATGAATGTATTATTAGACATTTTGAAGGGCAAAGACCTAGGCTCTCTTTGGAAATAAAAAAAAAAAAAATTAAGCTTGGAAAATACTTCACCTGTTTAGTGCAAACATTTGTGTGAAATGCTGAAAATGTATAGGGTAAACATAATGCCTGTTTGAGCCATTTTCAGTTTTTTTTTTATCTGTGCTGTAAACACGATAGCTCATTAAAACTTTATTTTTAATGAAATCGTGTACAGATACTAAACAACTAAACATTTTGTTTGATGAGATTGGATTGGATCTAGTGACTGTGTCTGAATCTACTGTCTGCGTCTGAATCTATGAACTGTGACTGAATCTAGTGTCTATGTCTGAATCTAGTGATTGTGTCTCAATCTAGTGACTGGCTGAATCTGTTACTTCTTTGGTTGGAGTAAAAACCTGCATCCACACCGGCCCTTTATGGATAGGATTGGTGGCCCCGGGGGGTGTAGAACTACCTTCTGGGCCCTATACATAAGCAGTCTCTGTGGGCCCCTGGTGAGGGCTAGAGACTGTGGCTGAAGCTGAAGCTATAGACTGTGACTGAATCTGTTAACTGTTACTGAATCTAGTGACTGTGTCTCAATCTGAATCTAAACTGTGACTGAATCTAGTGACTGTGGCTGAATTTAGTGACTAACTGAATCTTTAAACTCTGTCTCTATGTAGTGACTGTGTCTGAATCTGAATCTATAAACTGTCTCACTCTAGTGACTGTGGCTGAATATAGTGACTATCTGAATCTTTAAACTCTGTCTCTATGTAGTGACTGTGTCTGAATCTGAATCTATAAACTGTCTCACTCTGGTGACTGTGGCTGAGGCTTGGAAATATGTTACGGCTCCAGATCCTCAGTCCACGTCAAGCAGCTAGCAGCTTCTGGTCTGTCAGAATATGGACCACCCAGCTAGCCACACACACACACACACACACACACACACACACACACACACCCGTGTCTGTCTGTCAGATGGTGCACTGCAGGTGTAACTGTAACGGCTATTTATTTGGACACACACACACACAGTTACAGGCATGTATTCATCTACACTACAATTCACAGACAGACACACACACACACACGCACACACAGTCACAGGCATGTATTCATCTACACTACAATCCACAGACAGACAGACAGACAGACAGACAGACAGACAGACAGACAGACAGACAGACAGACAGACAGACAGACAGACAGACAGACAGACAGGCACACACACACACACACACACACAGGCGTGTGGAACATCTGCATGTCTGTTTGTCCGTCTTCCCTTGGAAAGCTGGGCTCCTTTCTCTCTCCCAGTGTTCCATGCTCCATTTCCTGGTCTCTCCCACACACACACACACACACACACACACACTGGGGCCCGAGGGTTCTGAGCGATTGGTCCTGATCGGGCTCCCCCGGTTAGCCTGTTTACACTGTCCGTCTCTGTGGTTTCTAATGTGCTTCCTCAACAGTCTTAAATACTGGCAAGGGGAACGGATTGGATTCTTTCATTGTTTCTCGGAGAAATGTCAACAAACTTCACTTTCAGTCGCTTTTAAACACAGGAAACATTTGGATAAGCGGACGAAGATGATGATGATGATGATGATGATGAAGATGATGATGAAGATGATGATGAAGATGATGATGAAGATGATGATGATGATGATGATGATGAAGATGATGATGATGAAGATGATTATGATGATGATGATGATGATGATGAAGATGATGATGATGATGAAGATGATGATGATGATGAAGATGATGATGATGAAACATTTGAAATATTTAAATCACCGTGTCTTTTGTTTCCTCTTCCTCTGCAGCCGAAAGAACTAACGAGGTCATCGTTGGAACCGACCAATTGATGGAGATCTAGAGCCAAGGGGAGGGACTTACCGCCTTCTCAGTGACCAATCACTGATCATATTACAGCTGTTTATTATTGACTGACAGGCTGACTGGCCAATTTGAAAATAATCTGCTAGTTCACCAACTCTACAGGGCTCTTCATTTTCGTTTTCTTTTTTTACATCAAATAAAAGCATCTTTATTTATGCCAACCCCTAAATACCTTGTGGAATATTTTTTGATGCTATACAATTGTTGTTCATTCAAAAATGTGAATCAGAATGTAACATTAATAACCAGTAATTCTTTTTTTTTTTTTTGCGCGCGCACAAATGAATACTCTTTCAATGCTAGTTCATAGTGGGTTGGTATCAGTACCAAACTAAATCTATAGAAACCAAAGTGGCCCCTGAATAAAGTAACAAAACTCCTCTTCATGTTGACGTTTTAGATTCTGAATTTGATGAAGTGTCCCTTGTTAATCTG
>CM030189.1:2034510-2047010 GCA_017639675.1 Aplochiton taeniatus
TGATTATTGAGTTGTAATATTCTTTTAGGAGGAATATTGAAGGGAAGTTTGGAGGATGGTCCATGGGGGGGTATGCCACCCTGTTATTGATTTGTCCGATCTGTTGGCAGAGGAACTCGTCGAAGGAAGACGTTCTCTTGAAGGTTCTTTCAGTGTAAAGGCAGGGGAAAAACCAACCGTCCTTTATTAGTGGAACCTTAGAGACCTTTTTTTTTTCTTCGAAGGAAGTCATTTTAATGGAACATTAAGTTGACTTTACAATGTCATTCAAAAAGACTCTTCTGTGGTCATTCATTGGAGTATGAGCAAGTGTTTAATTTGTTAAAAAACGTTTTAGTAAGTAGAACTTGCATTGTTCCACTCTCAAACATCAAGTTGAGATTCTCTCTCTCTCTCTCTCTCTCTCTCTCTCTCTCTCTCTCTCTCTCTCTCTCTCTCTCTCTCTCTCTCTCTCTCTCTCTCTCTCTCTCTCTCTCTCTCTCTCTCCCTCTCCCTCTCCCTCTCCCTCCCTCCCTCCCTCCCTCTTCCTGTGGCCTGGTAAAGAGCTCTACATCCTATATGGAACACTGGCTTTACAATAAACAAACACAGGATTGGACCAGAACTACCCCTCCGCCGGCCCAGCCACGGTCGGTACCTCCACCAAGGCTGGACCAGGCGAGGACCACCGGGCGGTGAACCAGGGGGGCATGGGGGGGGGGGGGGGGCAGAAATAAGCGATGGGAGGGTTACGCGGTGAAGGGAAAGAGAGAGACGCCGGTTTGAGGAGGGAGGGAGTGATAGAAGGACGAACGGATCGTGTGAAAGAGTAAGAGGGTGTGAGAGAGGCCAGGAGGGAGGGGGGGCGACGTACTGGAAGAGCAGAGGAAGATATGGATCCAAAGGAAATAAGGAAAGGGCGACAGAGAGGACGGGCGATCACAAAGTCATGGAAGCAAGAGCAATGAACAAATGAATGGGATAGAGATTGAGAGAGATGGAGAGTGAGGGAGGTTATCAGTTGGAGTGATGGCGGATATCTGAACAACGCACGGTCATCACAGTGGTTTGTTTATCCAACCCCCCCACTATCACACTCACCCTGCACCCCCCCTCCCTCACCATCACCCTCACCCTGCACCCCCCCACCATCACCCTCACCCTGCACCCCCAGACCCTAACCAGACCCCCCCACCATCACCCTCACCCTGCACCCCCCCATCACCATCACCCTCACCTTGCACCCCCCCCCACCATCACTCTCACCCTGCACCCCCCCCCCTCCCCCCCCACCATCATCCTCACCCTGCACTCCCAGACCCAAACCAGATCCCCCCCGCCTAGGCCCGCCCCCCCTTAACCAGACCCCCACCGCTAACCAGAGACCCCCCCCAGGCCCTAACCAGACCTCCCCTCCTCACCCCCCCCCCACCCCACCCCCCCCCCCTTAACCAGAGACCTCCCTCAGTTTGTGAGGCCCCTTTGCCACACTGTCCAATTCCACACATTCCAGGTTAGCTCCTATTTTCAGCAGCCTCTTTGCCTCCGACACCACCCCAACACCCAGACAGCAGAACTGACAACGTGTGTCTAGGAAGAGACTTCTAGAGAAAAAGCACTAACTTCAGCATTGAGCCTAAGAAATACAGAATCCTAGCAACCAAACTAAATAAATATTTAAATGTGGAGGTTGGAAAAAGTGTCTGCAGGTTCGACACCCAATTTATACAAATACCACTGAGATTAAAAACTATTGAGAGTCAGTCAGAGAATCAACACTGGTTGCCATGGATGTTTGAAAATATACATGGCTCCAGAAAGCAACCATTTTATTGCCTGTAACAGCCAACCATAGAAATATATATAAAGTTCAGAAGACCCAAAACTGTCATAACAGAACAGAAAACCTAGAAATCAAACGTACACTTACAGTTTGAGTGTGTATCCGTAGCTGCCAACGACTGTTAACATATTCAAAAAGCAAAAGTAATGCTTTGTATTTTCTCATTCAGGCTCCATTCAAACAAATTAAAATATGAATGAATCACATTTTGGTGAGATGCACCATCCAGTTTAAACTATCGAATTTTGTGAATCTCAAACTATACATCTCTGTTTACTGTCATTGAATCTGAATCGGTTCATTTTTCTGATATGAAGATCCTTTTTACCGTCTTGTCAATCAAATGGGATGGTATCAAGATAACAACAAGAAGATATTCAGTTGGTTGTTAAATTATACAATACTATCCTCACACTATATGATGTGATATTCTATTTTATTATGTTAAATGATATACATTTGGGAATATTCTTTAAGCTACCTGCCAGTGGTTGCCCCCAGATCCTCCTGTGGTCAAACCCATTACATGGTGAACGCCTTTAGACAAGAGGTAGGCCATCTCTCCTCGTTCAGCTGTCGACACACACACACACACACACACACACACACACACACACACACAGCTGTCCCCCACTGCCTAACAAACTGGGGGGGCTAGTAAAACAAATAGGAATTGGAAACTTTTTTTTTTTTTTTCAATGTAGTTGTTTTGTATAAAAAGTACCAAATTAGTTTCCAGAACACTTTGATCTTTCAAGACAATAGTATGTTGTGCAGATACATCAATGGCTGAGTGTTAGTAGGTTATTTGGTGTGTATTCCTGTTTCAAAAATAGTATACTTAGTACGCATAAATAAATGCCATGAAAAAGATGATCTTAAAAGAAAAGGGTTATGTAGGCTCTCAAAGAAATACATTTAGTTCTGTTTAGCAGGTATAGGCTTCAAATGTATATTTTGTTTCATTTTGAATAATTTTTTCATTTGGCTTTTTTTTATGAAGTATTTATAATTAATATCAAAACATTTTTTTTTTTAAGTCTGGCGATTGAAAGGAAAAAAAGCCAATTGTTTCTGCCGGGTGTGAGTCTATCTCTAGGTGGCATGTTACTCTTTACAAACCAGGCTAAGTCAGGCTGTTGGGGGAGAGAGCAAAGGCAGGCAGCAGTCTGTGTGTGTGTGTGTGTGTGTGTGTGTTGTGTGTGAGTGTGTGTGTGTGTGTGTGTGTGTGTGTGTGTGTGTGTGTGTGTGTGTGTGTGTGCGTGCGTGTGTGTGTGTGCGTGCGAGCGAGTGTGCGTTTGTGTGTGCAATTGTGCGTGTGTGTATGTGCGTGCGTGTGTGTGTGAGAGTATGCGTTTTTGTGTGTGCGCGCGCTCTGCTGTGCTGAGTTTATTGAAAGAGCTCCACTCCCCGACGCCCCCTCGCTCTCCCCCTTCCCCCTCCCCCCTCCTGCCCTCTGCGTTGAAACGCAGCCTGGGTGGTCTCCCTCTCTCTCCACTTTGGCGAGCTGTTGCTTGGCAGCTAATAATAGGAGATGTTTGCAAAGTAATTTGCCTCTTCCTTGACCAATGAGCGACGGAGCACTTTCCATCAAACCACCCTTTTCAGGATTTGCGCAGGGCTAACTTCTCCAAATGTTACCGCTACGGATCTGAGACAGACTTGAGAGATCCGCTCCGACACTTTAGCCAGGCTACTAGTAGTAGGCTACTACTTTGAAAAGTTGTTTTTATAAGCTTTCGGGACGGATGAAGACTGGAGGATCTTTACGGATTTGGGCGCATAATGTGGGAATGGAGTTGCGAGACTTTGGCTCAAAGGAAGACTAGAGATTTTTGTTATAATTCTTACCCGGTGGATGCGCTGGTATTCTATTCTGGATTATTGTCGCTTTTACTAAACTCACACCGTTTGTCTATTGATACGCTCTGTGCCCCGTTCTCCTCTTGGGACTATGGCCTCGGATCACGGAGTCCCAGGGGCCAGTGTTTTTGGAGATTTCCCCCCGAGTTATACGCGTTCTCCGCCGTCTGCAAACTCAGATCTACTCCGGCGACCCAGCTATTGCCACGCCGCTTTCGCACTGAAACAGATTTCCAAGGTGATATGATTATTGCAGTTAAATATTACATGAATGCATTTCCATTCATTGTCTTGTGTGAATGAATGATGTAGCCTAATATTTTAAAGAAAAACTCTTGAAGTAGAATAGAACGATTGTTTGTGCATCGTTTTTTTGTTTTGTTTTTCTAATGTTTAGATAGTAGGAAACAACAAAAAATAACATTATTACATGGCGTGTTTGTTTTGCCGGTCGTCATACGAATGAGAAAAGGCTTTTCCGATCATTTCACAAGGCTCAGCTGGCCGATAGCTAACCATAGTTGTTTGTCCGTGTTTTGGCTGCCGAAGTGAAGTCAGTGGACCCCGCACGGTTCGTTTGAAATGCGGTAGGTCTTGTTAAGGAATTCACTGATTAAGTTCTATCTGGCAAAGCGTCTTTGGAACGGTCTGGATTCTTGGATGTGTGTCAGAATCGCGCACCAAAACCCCAACACAGTTCCGAGTTGAGTGTCGCAAGTGACATTATTTGGCACAAAAATAATGGATTGTCTTTATTACTGCCGAATAACTATGGTTTGTAAACTAGCTCAAACTAATCGCCATTTCCATTGTTGTTTCTGACTACTTCAAATAGGCTACTCAATAAAACCATAGATTTAGTAATACATTAATAGTGAAAGCAGTGTAACAGTAGTAAAGCCTGCAACTACAAGCATAAATGAAAAGAAAAGTATTCCAGTAACAACTTGCCTCACTGTTTCACTAAAGGCTCACTTTGCTATAACTTGTCATTATTAACAGATGAACCCAAGTATAGTAAAGATGGAATTAAAGACTGCTGATAATGTTTTGTTCAATTGGACACTTACTCCCTAATGCTACCTCATACTCATTGTATTGCTTTATAATCTTATAGTATTCATATTTTCTCATTGTTTCCTCTTCATTTTAAAGGTGTTTATAAGTGATGAAGAAGGGGGTGTTAGGATTGCTTGGGACTGAGTTAATATGGCTTTGACTCTAGTCTGTTTTGTCAGCAGGTCAACAGCAGGTTTTATTCATCACTTCATGTATAGCTTAACGATGTTGGTGGCATCAAAATAATTAGATAAAAACATGAATAGAAACTGTCACAGGGAACATTTGTGAGCTATCTTACCTTAGACTCCCATTGGCAGCTAGCCTAGTGGATTCCCCATGTTAGCATGTCTTTGGCTTGGCCTAGTTGTACAGTCCAACAAGCCTGTAAGGCTCCAACCACAACCATTAAACCAACATTACCTAGAAGCACTACCTGGTGGGAGGATATTTGACGCAGAAGCTTCTAGCAAACGAAAGTGTTAAGGCAACAGGATCAAAAACACCAAACACTTCATTGTAATGAGCCTCTACTAGCTTTGCATCTTCTTCTGCAATCAGATATGGGCTTCTAGCACCAAGCCTTGCTGCATTGTAATGCTGTTGTAATTGACGTGTTATTACTCCCGTTCTGTTCTTACAGTACTTAGGGTCGCTGCCTTGTAACGCTATTGTAATTAACGTGTTATTACTCCTGTTCTGTTCTTACAGCACTAAGGGTCGCTGCATTGTAATGCTATTGTAATCAACGTGTAATAATTGCTTGTTCTGGGCTCACTTATCTTCTGGGGGTGGAACCGAAGGGGAAAACAAAGAATGATTGGGTTTGTAATAAACGTGGACTAACCTAATTCTGTTTGTTTGCGGGGTCTTTTCTTTGGGCTGGGGTACATGCAGGGTAAGGCAGTGGGTCAGAAGGCGCCTCTCTGGGTGCGATCCCAGTTTCAGGGACTCCTCTTCAATCTGGGCTGTCACATCCAGAGGCATTGTGGGAAGGTGCTGTTCATTGGCCTGCTGGTGTTCGGAGCCCTGTCGGTCGGACTGCGCGTGGCTGCCATAGAAACGGACATCGAGCAGCTCTGGGTGGAAGGTGAGTGTCTCGTCGGACGAGGTCCGAATCCATTTCCTGTTTCGGGTCGGGTTGGTTTCCATGGCGCCGCGGTTCGTATAGGAGGTCAGTTACGGTAGACGGTCACTGATGGTCGAGACATCTGCTACTTTTACCTGGGGTTTTAAATGTTCGATGAAAAGATGGACTGAGTCTTGGTTGCAAGGGGTTAGGGCTTTTAAAAAATGTGTATGATATGGAATAAGGGCAGTGGTAAACTATATTGTGTGAAATGGAAAGGGAGAAGAGGGCTTTTTTAAATGTGTATGATATGGAATAGGGGCAGTGGTAAACAGGATGTTGTGTGAAATTTAAAAGGAGAAGAGGGCTTTTTTAAATGTGTATGATATGGAATAGGGGCAGTGGTAAACAGGATGTTGTGTGAAATTGAAAAGGAGAAGAGGGTTTTTTTCCCCAAACCCATTGAAAGTGAGGTTACAAGTTAGAACAGCCACCTCAAGTCCTGTGGGAGCCTGGCTTGAGGCTCTATGCCTAAATGCTCTTCATGTTCGTTGGATTCATAGCAAAAGAATAAAGTCTGTTTTTTGACTTAGATAAGGTGAGCGTTTTTATCTTCCTGGTTTCAAAACTCTGTTTTGGCTTTCAGGGGTTGAGATTCATTTTGAGGTGTTGTTTTAGTTTTTTTTGAAAACCAACTTTCTGAAAGTAGAACTTGCATTGTTCAACTATCAAACATCAAGTTGAGATTCTCTCTCTGTCTCTGTCTCTTTCTCTCTCTCTTTCTCTCTCTCTTTCTCTTTCTCTTTCTCTTTCTCTCTCTCTCTCTCTCTCTCTCTCTCTCTCTCTCTCTCTCTCTCTCTCTCTCTCTCTCTCTCTCTCTCTCTCTCTCTCTCTCTCGGTCTTTGTACTCCCCTTGTGTTATTTTTCTACCATTTGTTTATTTCTTTAGCGCTGAAATGATTTTGGAGTTGCGAGGGGTCATCTGTGCGTTTTGCAGGGCGGCTTCATTTGGTTTTTCACACTGCCAAATTCCTCCAGCCCCCCCCCAGGCTCTCGCCATGGAGCTGTTGATATTCCCCAAGCAGATGGACTGTGTGAATCTTTGAGGCCCCTGTCGACCCCCTCCCCCCTGGCTCTCCCTGTGTGGTCCTAAACTATTCTTGGATCTCATTCAACAAGAGAGGCAGGCAGGCGGGCAGGCAGGCAGGCAGGCAGGCAGGCAGGCAGGCAGGCAGGCAGGCAGGCAGGCAGGCAGGCAGGCAGGCAGGCAGGCAGGCAGGCAGGCAGGCAGGCAGGCAGGCAGGCAGGCAGGCAGGCAGGCAGGCAGGCAGGCAGGCAGGCAGGCAGGCAGGCAGGCAGGCAGGCAGGCAGGCAGGCAGGCAGGCAGGCAGGCAGTTAGAAAGGCAGGCAGTCAAGCAGACCCCCCCCCTTCTTCCTTTTTCCCTCCCGTACCCTGTCCCTCCTACTTTGCCTTAAAAACATAAATGTATATATACATATACGTATGTGTGTGTGGGCGGGTGAGTGGGTGTGTGTGTGCTCAGCTAAAGTTTAGCCACCTGTTAGTTGGGCTCCAGCAGTTGTAGAGTAAACAGGGGGGTGGGGAAGAGAAGGGGGGTGTGGGGGGGGGTGTGGGGGTTAAGCCCACCAAGTCACCCAGGGAGATGATCGTCAGGGTTACGTAGAACTAGCTGGGTGGTGGGACACAGGGGAGTGTGGTCAGTTGTTAGGAAATTCTTCGCTGTGAGTGAGTGAGTGAGTGAGTGAGTGAGTGAGTGAGTGAGCAGGTGAGTGAGAGGGCGACTTTCTAACTTGGCAATATTTTTTGGGAGGACGTTTTATTTGTCAGATATTGGAAGTGTTAACAGCGTTTATTAAAAAGAAATTGGGCCCTGTGTTTTGACGTGAAAGCCGCAGGTTTGGATCAATCCTTTCATATGGCTGTCATGGTGGGTGACGCTCCGCTCCATGGCCGGCCACAGATAAACTAATTGGCCTCTCTTCTTAAAGGGATGTGTTCTTGTTTTGCCGTGACGTCTGGAGTTGTTTGCTATAGAAATGACAGATTGCAATGGCCGGGGCTGCTGCCCCTTTAAGTGTTTCTAAAGTTTCTGCCTGCCTTGTTTGCCCCAATAGCCCATTGACAAAGCTGCTCTGGGCTCAATGGAGAGTAAGTGGTTTGGTAACAGAGAGAGTTAGTTCTCTCTCTCTCACACACACACACACACACACTGAAGTGCAAGCAAACTGGCGCACACACAAAAAATTCGTTTTCTCTCTCTCACACACCCAAAACGTTCTCTCTCTCTCCCACACACACACACACTCACACAAACTTGGACGTAAACCCTATATGTGTCCAAAGGGAGGATAGATAAATATTCTAATGAGACAGCAGAGTTTATGGTTTCAAGCTCAAAGAGAAGCGGCAGGCTAACATATGTGTTCTAGTGCTCAGTGGCAAGGTACAGCTATCTCTTTATTTAACTGCACAGCTTTTGATGTTTGTCTGCAAAACCTCCCTCTCAGAGGCAGCTGGGAGTGTGTGTGTGTGTGTGTATGTGTGTGTGTGTGTGTGTGTGTGTGTGTGTGTGTGTGTGTGTGTGTGTGTGTGTGTGTGTGTGTGTGTGTGTGTGTGTGTGTGTGTGTGTGTGTGTGATTGCTGTCGAACAGGTCTCCATGGGGTGTTTTATGGCCAATACATGGTGGCCATACTTATTATGAGTGATGGTAGCTCTGATTAGTCAACTAATGGGCTCACGCTGTGCAAGCTGTGAGTGTATGTGCGTGTGTGCATGTTTGTGTGCGTGTGCGTGTGCGTGTGTGTGTGTGTGTGTGTGTGTGCTCCCATGTGGGTCTAAAGGGCTTGTGATTGGGTTGGACATATGCTGCCCATCATATACCATATCCCTCCTGGGGTTGTATATACGCCCCCAACCCCTCTTCCCAAATGTCACTTTTGCCACCTCTGGTGATTGACTGACTGGCTGACTGGCTGAATGACTGACTGGCTGGCTGGCTGACTGACTGACTGACTGACTGACTGGCTGACTGACTGACTGACTGACTGGCTGGCTGGCTGACTGACTGACTGTCTGACTGACTGGCTGACTGGCTGACTGACTGGCTGACTGACTGGCTGACTGGCTGGCTGACTGGCTGACTGGCTGGCTGACTGACTGACTGACTGGCTGGCTGACTGACTGACTGGCTGACTGACTGGCTGGCTGACTGACTGGCTGGCTGGCTGACTGACTGGCTGGCTGACTGGCTGGCTGACTGACTGACTGGTTCATCCTGCTTGTGATGTTTGGACCACCAGGGGTTTCTTAGTCGCTTCCTCCCTGGCCAACCGGCGTTCCGTTATAACTCCTCAAAGAGAAAGGGAGCTGGCTGGGAAATGTAGTCTAGTTTCACACGATAATGGTGGACGCCATGCAATCCTCAGGTTTTCTTCAAGCTAAAGGGGTTACAGACACACAGCCTGTGTGGCTGAAGAAAGTGGTTGAGGTGGTTGTTGGTACCTCTATTTATACACACACACACACACACACACACACACACACACACACACACACACACCTGTGTAGGTGAGCTGAAAGGCTTTTTGAAATCTCTGGGTCTGTTTTGTCTGCTCTGGGATTAAGTTCTCTACTCGGCTGTTGCGCTCTGACAGATTTGGCAGGCACCGAAAGACATCTCACTCCCTCCAACAAAGTCAACTCATTAGCGCTCCACTGGGTTCTAGCCGTTGTAGATAACATTCACCACTTGAAGTTTCCATGATGGAACAGAGCACACATAGTACAATGGTGGAGGAAGATTTGACTTGGGGCTCAACTTGGGTGGGATTCAGTTTAACTGGTCTGGCAACAGATTCGGCTACAAAGATAAAGGCAATCAAAGTCACCAAATGTTTTGTAATCTGACTTCTTTTTCTCCGCTCACTTGATTGTAAAAAAAACGTTGACGGTGTTTCTATATTTGTTGTGTTGCAGTAGTGCTGAGTATCTGTTGAGCAGAGTAAAAGATGTGAGGATAGCATATATACATACTGTATATATACACACACATATATATATATATATATACAGTACTGTGCAAAAGTTTTAGTCAGGTGTGAAAAAATGCTGGCAAACATTGAAGGTAAAGACACTGCAAATATTGATTTGATTTAGATTGTTCATTTGTTCATTCACTTTGCATTTAGTTAATTGATCCAAATAAACTATTTACACTTCTGTTTTTGAAAGCATTCTTACTTTACACACCTGCCTAAAACCTTTGGACAGTACTGTATATATATCTACATATCTGTGTTGTAGCTGTTTTTCAAAGATGGCCACCATAAGTGACATTAGTCCTGTCTTCACGCAAGCCTGTTCTAGGTAAGGGGCACCAGGATGGAGGCGTAGGTGGGGACAAGTCGTACGTGAACCAAACCCCTCCCTCTTCTTGGCGAGGCCTCGGTTTTATAGCAGACACAGGTAGGCCTGATGGACTGGGACTGGACTGGGACTGGGACTGGGACTGGGACTGGACCTGGCTGGGCTGGACTGGGACTGGGACTGGTAGAGGGAGGTAGATAGAGGCAGAGAGAGGTAGAGAGAGGTAGATAGGCAGAGAGAGGTAGAGAGAGGTAGATAGAGGTAGAGAGAGGCAGAGAGAGGCAGGGATCTAGAGGCTGCCCTGCAGGAGAAAGAGCCCTGTGTGAGGCCTCAGAGGAGGAGGTGACTGGGGGGAGCGACCGTGGCCCGGCTAGATAAATAAACTTCCAGCGCTCAGCCCTCGGACCTCACCAGAAGAAAGAACAAACAAGCCCTGGAGTCAGCCAGGGTCAACTTTTGATGTTGAGATGTTTACTTCAAGCCCTCCCTCCCCTTCATCTCTCCATCTCTACACCTCCTCTCCACCTCTCTCTCTCTCCATCTCTCCATTTCTCCCTCTCTCGCCACCTTCTCTCTCCACCATCACTCCACCTCTCTCCACCTCCTCTCCCTCTCTGTATCTCTCCACCTCCTCCCCATCACTCCACCTCTCAACCTCCTCTCTGCACCTCCTCTCTCCACCTCCTCTCTCCACCTCCTCCCCATCACTCCACCTCTCCACCTCCTCTCTCCACCTCCTCTCTCCACCTCCTCCCCATCACTCCACCTCTCCACCTCCTCTCTCCACCTCCTCTCTCCACCTCCTCCCCATCACTCCACCTCTCCACCTCCTCTCTCCACCTCCTCTCCATCTCTCCACCCCCGTCTCTCTCTCCTCTCCTTGCCTTATTTGCTTCCAGAGATCCCCTCCTAATACACACACACACACACACACACACACACACACACACACACACACACACATGCAGGGTATGTAAACACACACACACACACACACACACACACACGTACACACACATGCAGGGTATGTAAACACACACACACACACACACACACGACATGGAGGTGTGCGCTGTATAAACACAGACACAGGCGGACGTACACACACGTTCGTTTCAATAAAGAAACGGATGAGATTACCTTTCATTTATTTTTGCTTCTCTGTTGATCATAATTTGGACTGGGCATTTTAGTGAAGGATGAATAGATGAGTAAACATGATATCTATGTGCGTTTCAGTCATTTACGTCAGAGAACTTTATTTGACACAGTTGTAAAAGTAAATCCATCGTTATTGTAAGGGGTGAATGTCGTTAGGTGTGTTTACAGACCACCTGGTGTGACAGCATGCTTCTGTCTCTCCTTCTCTCCCTCTGTCTCTCTCTGTCTCTCCCTCTCTCCCCCTGTCTCTCTCTCTCTCCCTGTCTCCCTCTGACTCTCTCTGTCTCTCCCTGTCTCCCCCCCTGCCTCCCTCTGTCTCCTCCTCTCACCCTGTCGCTCTGTGTGATAAACCTCTGTCTTTGGTTCACATTAAATAAAGTGACACCAGCCACCATCTTCTGTTAAGGACTCAGTTTACCCCACTAACTCCAGAGAGAGAGACAGAGAGAGAGAGAGAGAGAGAGAGAGAGAGAGAGAGAGAGAGAGAGAGAGAGAGAGAGAATAGAGTGGAGAAAAAAGAGAAAACATTTTCCTGGTTCTTCGGGGGAGAAAAAAAAAAAGAAATGGTCCTTGGCCCTCCATAAATTCATTTCTACTCTGAATGAGACCAGCAATGTGGAAAATTTTTGTCTTTCAGCGAGGGATGAATGTATGTTTCAACCACACATTAAGTAGCATTAGCAAGCACTGAAGTGCCTAATGCGACTATTTTTCTCACTGGCCCACAGTGACTGTGATTAGCATAATTAGCTCATGCCCCAGCCTATACATATGGAAATAGATGGGGCTTAAATGCCAGCCCTTGTGGAAATTTATGTCAATGTTAAGTATCACTTTTCAATAGATTGTAACTGACACTATTTTTGGTGCTGTTTGTTTTCTGTTGTCGCCGTGGTTTCGGAGCGGTTTCTTGTCATATTATTTGCTTTCGATTCTTTTTTTTTTAATGTAGACTAAGACTAGTTGATGTTGTTTACCTGTTGTCGCCGTGCCAATGTGTAAGGCGGGGATTGTGCCTTTGCTGGACACACACACACACACACACACACACACACACACACACTGTATTTCTATAGGTGCAGGCACCAAAGCCGGCCAGTCAGGCTCCAACCCCTCTCCCACCCTGCACACCCCTTTG
>CM030189.1:2049510-2052010 GCA_017639675.1 Aplochiton taeniatus
AGAGAGACAGAGGCAGAAAGAGAGAGAGAGAGGCAGAGCAGAGCGCTGCTTACTGGGTGGTCCAGCTGGACGTTTGGAGACACAAATAGCTATAATTAACTCCAGGAGGTCTCTAATCACACAGGCCCAGTCCCACAGACTCGGGCCTCTGGTAAGATGCCTGCGCGCATTAAAAAGGTCCGTCGAAAGGTTGACGTTGAAACGTCAAAGAAAAGAAGAAAGCATGAAGGAAAGAGAAAAACGCGTCCGTTTTGGTGACGTTTGAAATGAGGGGCTCTGGACCGGAGGAAAAGGAGGAGGAACTGTTCAGGGGTTTGTCTCCTGGCCACGGCGTTGTGTTTAGCATGTGTGTCACGGGGGGGGGGGGGGGGGGGGGGGGGGGGGGGCGCGAGGACAGCCTCTGCGTATATGCTGCTGCAACACAGAAGGCACACCTCCCTTCAGAGCTCACACCACACGTTCTAGCTGTGTGTCTTCAGTGAGCTTTTGCCAAAACAGCTTTCAACAGCGAAGTGTGTAACACACAATAACTAAGTGGTATTCACAGGGGTCAAGATTGAAACTTTCACTCTCTCTCTCTCTCTCTCTTTTCCTGTGACTCTCGCTCTCTCTCTCTCTCTCTCTCTCTCTCTTTTCCTGTAACTCTCTCTCCCTCTCTGCTCTATCTTTTGTCTTTCCCTCTCTCTCTCTCTTCCTGTGACTCTCTCTTTTTCCTCTCTGCTCTACCTTTTGTCTTTCCCTCTCTCTCTCTCTTCCTGTCTCTCTCCCTCCATCATGTTGTCACGCTGTGCTGGGCCCTCTGTTAAATAGTCCCCCCCCCCCCCCTCTCTGTCAGCTGGGAGTCGGGTAAGCGGAGAGCTGCGCTACACCAAGGAGAAGCAGGGCGATGAGTCGGTGTTCACCTCCCAGATGCTCATCCAGACCCCCAAGGAGGAGGGCACCAACGTCCTCACCCAGGAGGGCTTGCTGCAGCACCTCCAGGCGGCGCTGTCCGCCAGCAAGGTCCAGGTGTCTCTGTTCGGAAAGTGAGTCCACGGTCCGGCGTCGACAGATATCTGCAGTGACCTTTTGAAAGGTCGTTGGAAAGAATTATGACTTGGGTTGGAAGTTGAATGGGTTGGATGATCTAAAAATGCCTTTTTTTTTTCCTTCTATTTTTCAGATCATGGGACCTGAATAAAATATGCTACAAATCAGGAGTTCCTATTATAGAAAATGTCATGATTGAAAGGGTAAGTAATTATGAAGAAGATTGCTTTTTTCCCTTCTATTACCAATGATTTTTATTTATTTTACGTGGCGATCAACACTAAAAGGTTTCCCCTTGCTCCGCCTCTGCAGATGATTGACAAGCTGTTTCCGTGTATGATCATTACGCCATTGGACTGTTTCTGGGAGGGTTCCAAACTTCAGGGAGGCTCCGCCTACTTACCGTAAGTCATAGCATAGCCAGCTCTCAATCGAAGGCTAACTTGCTAACTCCGTGGTTTGACTAGCCTTGTTAGCTAAGTCATTACTTGTGCTGTGACTGTTCACGGGACAGCGAGAGGGATCTCTCTCTCTCTCTCTCACACACGCCCACACGCACACACACACACACACAACCTCATGGAAAAGTGGGACTGAGAGAGAGAGAGAGAGAGAGAGAGAGAGAGAGAGAGAGAGAGAGAGAGAGAGAGAGAGAGAGAGAGAGAGAGAGAGAGAGGGGAGAGGGTTCTGATTGTAGCTACTGGGTGGTGTTGTGGTGGTGTGTGTGTGTGTGTGTGGGGGGGGGGGGGGGGTTAGGAGGATGGGGGTAGCAGGGGAGCCCTTTTGGGTCAAACAATAGAGTGAGTGTCAGTCAGTGAGGGGGACTTGAGTGGGCGGGGCTCTTTGTCAGGCAAACACACACGCACGCACGCACACACACACACACACACACACACACACACACACACACACACACACACACACACCCTGGGTATTCAAATGGTAATGTCCCAGGATCCTACCAAACCCAGTTGTCCAACAGATAAAATGGGCCGCATTCAAGTCTCAAGTCTCCAAAGGAAAGCCTCAGTACCAGACATTCAACGGTAGAGTTTTGGGTCATTTAAGTCCCTTTTTTTGTGTTAGCTAGGAGCCTGGATTCTCCAAATAAATTGAGTTCCCCAAACTAGAAAAGCTGCTAAGAAGTGGTTAAGTCCGTAACAAACTGATAGTTCAATTAGGGGAAAGTCCAGTTGGATTCATTCCACTAAGAAAAACATAAAAAAATATCTCTTCAACATTAATCCCCCAAAAAGATTGTTTGTATTTTAGAAACGTTGACCCCCCCCCCCTCCCACTTTATGGGGTATCATAGAGGGAAGGGGCCATGGGAGGGGGGGGGGGGGGGTATCATTGACCTTAGATATGCCTCTAAATGACACATGTATGTGTACATATGACGTGTATTTCCTCCAGAATCGAAGAGTAGATGTTATTAATATTATATATTATATATTATATATATATAATT
>CM030189.1:2072010-2077010 GCA_017639675.1 Aplochiton taeniatus
CCTGGAGGCTGTGCAACAAAGCCAGCGTCACTCTCAGTCCAGCAGGGCACAAGGTGAGCCTCTCACACAACCTAGAGAAAGATGTATTACTTCATATCATATACAGTATATCGGTACAGTATATATATATATAGATATCAATCAATGCAACAATGTTTGGCCGTGGAAAAATCTATTTAAAAAAAGATGGTAACTTTAGTTTGTTCTGCTTTTGAACATCAAGTTAAATCTTTTACTGTATGTAATGTGTCGTTTTATTAAAGTTTTTATTTAAAATATGGCCTAACTCTTACTTTATTTTCTTCCTCTGTTTGTTTTTAGGTGGGACAAGGAACCAGGCAACCAAAGATTCCTAGACTCTTTCCCCCAGCCTGCCCTCTCCCATCTGGGCCTCTGTCTCTCTGGATGGGCCCCTCAGGCCTCTGGATTTCCAACCTCAAACTCTGTGCCTTGTACATAGACCTCCAACACAAGGACAAGAGGATTTAATCTAAGAAGAGAATAAGACAACGGACTTGTTTGAAGAATATATAAATCTATGAGTATATATTTTAATACGAAAAAAAAAAGAAGAGGGAAAAGCTATTTAAAAGAGTACTGTATAATTTCAGTATTATCTTGTGTAAAATGTTCAGATGTTTAAGATGATTTTAGTATTGCGGTTGTATACAGTAAGAAATGTCACTTAAAGAGATGCTATTAAGATATTAGCTTATTGAAATGATACATGGTCAGTGTTCTATTTTTACTTTTGCTGCTACACTATAAAAATAATTTAAAAGAATCTGCCTTGAGAATATGCAGTAACCCCCTTTCCCTCTCACCCAATTTAACCATTAACAGAGCATCACACACACCCACACACACACACACACACACACACACACACACACATCACACATACATCACATCACACACACACACACACACACACGCACACACACACACACACACACACTCTGCTGGGCCTGTTTAATCCATACTCCTGTGTGTGTTCTTGCCTGTCTCTGTGTTCACTTCAGTGATACTAGTGATAGTAAGAATCACGGGAGGGTAACACAACAAGTGTGCTTTGTCGTAAGAGCAAGAGAACACCAGCGTGCCTTGATCCTAAACTTGTTTTGTTTTGTTCTTTGGTCTGTGACTCACAAGCACAGAATACGTTCAGCCATGTCAAATGATGATAGGGTGTGTCCTGTTAACAGTGGCCCAGCTATACAGCACTAGTGTGGCTCCATAGAGCCCTAGGTCATTAGTCCTGTTAGGTTTGCTTGGTATTTACAGAAATGCTATTTTGACGACAATGTTTTTTTTTTATTACTTGAAGGAGCTGTGATTTTTTTTCTTTCTTCTTTTTTTTTGAGGTTTGTTTATGTTACTCTGCAGTTTTTGTAAGCTCTGTTTGTGGGCGCCCTCCCCTAACAGCCTCCATTGATTGCTAAGGGGGGTGCATTAAGGGGGGGGCCGATGTTTGACAAATCTTTTCTTGTTTATCCAACGTGATTTCAAAAGGGAATTTTACATGGAATGCAAAGGGAGTATCTTGTGGACTACGTTGATTGGTTTGGTGTTTGTTTCATCAACGTGGCCATGTTTTTTGGTTCCTTAGCCTAGTCACTCTGTTTATCCTTCTTTCTCTCTCACTCTCTCTAGCTTCAGAAGTTCCAGTTCTCATTCAAGGCCGGCGTTATCTCTTCTCTGACGTTTGTGTTTTTGTGTTTGTCACCTCAGCTGTGACGCGGACAAAGAGTTACTCCAGTCAGTCATATCACTGCCCGTTTTAAATGCAGGGATAATGTTCCAGATATCTCTCCTTTTTAATTGTATTTTTTATTTTTATTTTTGAAGTGGCAGCTCTTTTCAACTTCAAAAGTTTCTTTTGTAAATGCGAGCTATGAAAGAAATGCAAGTAGCTACTGTGCAAACACAGTCTCTAGATTAAGAGGAGCAAACGGCAAATAACTGCATCAGCATTCAATGAGGGCGTTTGGTGGAGGAGCATCCGTAGGAGGAACATAGGGGGGTCCTGCATGGGTGTGTGGTTATTTCGCAAGAAACAATGTCATGTCATGCCATATAAATTATTTATATAAATGTTGTATTTTTGTAGTTTGTACAGATGTTAGTCGCTAGACTGAAGTTCTATTTTGAAAGAGTAAATATATATTATATATAATTATATCTATTTGTCGCTGCGTTTTTTTGTCGTTTGTGTGTTTTGGGGGGTTGGGTGGGGGTTTGTTCGGGTCGGAGCTAAAGGGGGTAGGGAAAGGAGAATTCACATTGTGTTAGAGAGGGGATGTTTCTTTATCATCAAGACCCTTCTGTTCCGGTCATTTTGTTTTGTTTTGTTTTGTTTTGTGGAGAGTAAAGGCGTGCACTTGCTAGATTGCGGGAGAGCTTAGAGATCCACCATCATCCGAGGTCAGCCTTGCCGTCGTCACAGTGATGAAGTGTGACCACTTCTGCTGTGGGCGTCGGACACACTGTGAGCAATAAACAACAACAACAAATACAACAACAACAGCCATGTGTCAGAAAGACAGCTGTGTTTCCTTCTGCCCACATTAGGAGCCGAACTAACAAAATAAATTCAAACTGAAAACAACAGAATATTGGTTTCTATTGCCTTTTCTCTGTTTTGTATCCTTGTGTTATTATATATATATATATATGTATGTATATATATGTATATATATATATATATATATATATATATATATATATATATATATATATATATATATATATATATACATACAGTACTGTGCAAATGTTTTAGGCAAATGTGAAAAAATGCTGGCAAAAATTTGAAAGCCACGAGTGGTCACAGCAAATATTGATTTGATTTAGATTGTTCATTTGTTCATTCACTTTGCATTTAGATAATTGATAAAAACAAACTATTAACACCTTCATTTTTTAAAGCATTCTTACTTTACACACCTGCCTAAAACTTTTGCACAGTAGTGTATATATATATATATATATATATATATATATATATATATATACTGTATATGTTATACTTATTCTGTGTTTGTCAGAGAAACAAAAAGTGGAATAGGTGGTGGGGGGGACTGGGGGGGGGGGGGGGGGGGTATATTTGTTTGCTGCGCTCCACAGAAGATAGACCGTTGTCAGCATCCCAATCCCAACTTGGGGTCATCTTACACCAAGACACTCAGTGAATGGTTCACTGAACCAATGGAGGTTACTGATTACTCTTCAAATCAGACACCAAAGGGGACAATTTGTAGCTTAGGCCTTCCCTGGCATTATCGTGCGTTCAAAGAGGTGACATTTTGAGTAAAGTTGTCATACTAAGTAATAATAAGTACTCATTTGTGGTTACCTTCACTCAATGATTCACTTAACCAATGGAAATTATTGATTACTCTTCAAACACATTCGATCGAAGCTGTAAACTAAGAACATATTACCAAGGTAGAAACCATGATATTACCAATCTACCTCAGCGAGGTATTAACTGCATTACCAATCTACCTCAGCAAGGTATTAATTATGATATTATCCATCTACCTCAGCAAGGTAGAAACCATGATATTACCAATCTACCTCAGCGAGGTAGAAAACCATGATATTACCAATGTACCTCAGCGAGGTATTAATTATGATATTACCAATCTACCTCAGCGAGGTAGAAACCATGATATTACCAATCTACCTTAGCAAGGTATTAATTATGATATTATCAATCTACCTCAGCGAGGTATTAATTATGATATTATCAATTTACCTCAGCGAGGTAGAAACCATGATATTACCAATCTACCTTAGCGAGGTAGAAACCATGATATTACCAATCTACCTTAGCAAGGTATTAATTATGATATTACCAATCTACCTCAGCGAGGTATTAATTATGATATTACCAATCTACCTCAGCGAGGTATTAATTATGATATTATCAATCTACCTCAGCGAGGTATTAACTATATTACCAATCTACCTCAGCGAGGTATTAACTATATTACCAATCTACCTTAGCGAGGTATTAACTATATTACCAATCTACCTCAGCGAGGTATAAACTATATTACCAATCTACCTCAGTGAGGCAGAAACCATGATATTATTCGTTATCTTACTCATGTATGAAAACAAAGCCTTGACTATGCCAAAGGATATGCTATCATCTTTCTGGCGTGGTGGAATGCTAGACGGATCAATGAACTGGCTGATTGATTATGATGTCGGGGCCGTCACTGTTGGACACCATCTTAAGCTTGTAGGCGTTAATGAAACCAACTGCTTTTTTTTCTTCTTCCCTTTTCACATTTATGAAAAGAGAGCGTCTCTGTCACTTCCTGGTTGTTTGTTATGACTTGCCTGGTTCTCTCTGTCATACACACACACACAGAGTAACATGCCCACCTGTGTAGGTGGAAGGGGGATGCTACACATTCCTCTGTTTGCCCCTTCCACCAGCGGTGTGGCTTTGACTCAATCTGATAGGGTAGCATGGTCCTTTTGAAGTTCACACGCACATACGCACACACAACCACACACACAGAGAGCGAGAGAGAGAGAGAGAGAGAGAGAGAGAGAGAGAGAGAAAGAGAGAGAGAGAGAAACAAACACATACCTGCACACAAACACACTCACACACACACATGCATACACAGTCACACGCACACACACACACTCACACCCACACACACACACACACACACACACACACACACACACACACACACACACACACACACACACTCACACACACACACACTGACACACATCCTCTGTTGAGGGAGAGCATTCTTTACGGAGGAACCCTAAACACCTGGCTGTGAAGGAGAGGGATCCAGAGTGCAAACATAAAAATCTTAATATATAGAAAAAGAAAAAGAAACTTCATATTTGGCATACTTTGTCAACTATGCATGTTGATTTGTATGGTTATTTCCCCCTCTTTTTAATGATGCTGCCTTTACGTAGGCCCCAATTATTAGAAAATGTAAACAATTTTATCAAAA
>CM030189.1:2084510-2097010 GCA_017639675.1 Aplochiton taeniatus
GGGCTATCCTCCAGCTGTCTTGAAGTGATGTCATCGAGGTTTGGAATCTGGTCGTCTTTAAGGGTTAAAAAGGACAAGTGGCCAATGCGAATCAGCGACGATTCCTCTGGATTTGAAAGTCCTTTGTTCGTTAATTTAGAGGCCTACCGATGAATAGTAACCTGAGCTAAGAACTTAAACAGAGCATACATTGTCAAAAATGTGTTCAAAACAAATACATAAAAAAAACATTCCTGAGTAATTCCAAAATAATATATTTCAAATAAACCAAGAAATGTGAATTGGCAACGGTTTGACACGCATCTGGTCATGTAGCAGATAGAAGGCACATGAAGACAAAGCTGTTGCAGTACAACCCTTTCACCAATAGAGGGCACACTTGTCTTGGGACAAAAAACGATGTGATTCTTCCTCCTTACTACTGCACAACATTGTTATTAGTTGTTTACGATTGCTTAAGCACGATTTTTAAAACATGCCTCATTTTGTCATAACACTAAACATAATTTACACAACCCAACACTCAACGTGCAAAACACCTAATATATCCTGCAAAATGAAATACTGCAATCAAAACTACATAAGCACTTATCAGAATCAAACCTTTTGCACCAAAAAGGCACAGCTTTTTGTCTAACCAACTGCACACCGCTGTGCTCAATCAAATGCACTTTCATCTTTGGTGGGCTTTGTCATAATAGTTCTGAATGAAGAGAATTCTGGAGAGATTGTTCAAGTCTACAGAAGTATGTGCGAAAACACAAATATACTGTTGAAACAAAACCTTCTTTTTCTCCACAAAAAAATCTGTGCAACATATGGACACCACATACAGTATACATTGCAGTTGTGTGAATAAAAAATATACTCTATTGAATACAGAAAACAACTGAGGAAAGAATAAAGGGCCTACAGAAGAAAAAACACCAGGGAAAAGTAATATACTACAGCTGTATCTCGCCGCCTAGCTGGGTCTGGCCACAGTACCTCATCAACATCACATGCGATATCTACCCCGGTTTGACGTGCTGATTGGCTTACCACTGTTTGGCCAGGTGACACGCGTATTGGCCTATTGGTCCATGGGTATGGCATTTTGAATGGCAGTGCCCTGCAAGAGCAAACAAGTGACTACCAGATTCCTGTCTTTTGCAGTTCAGTGTTTTTCAAAAAGTGTGAGGCTGAGAATGTGCTTATTATGGTTGTGCGTTGGTTTTGCTCTTGGAGTGTCTGTTTCAATAACTGTGCTGTGTGTCATTTTAAATGTTGAGATTGAAACAAAAAAGGTCATGTTTTTACATCAAGTGAATCCTTCTGTCATCCCAAGCAAATTAGAGTAAAAGAGTTAGTGTGGCAATAAACTTTTAACATTCCATTTAAATCAATGTTCCATAATCATACAGCTTTTTCACATTAAGTGATTATTTCCCTTTCAATCCTGTGAGACCTCTTAGCAACAAATTAAGAAGCTGAAACAATTTACTTGTTAAAATCTTTTAATAGCATAACCAAATTAGTAAACACCAACTCATTTACAAAAACACATGATTAACCAACATTTTAAAAAGCTGAAACAATACAATTTACTGGTTAAAATCTTTTAATAGCACTATCATAACCAAATTGACAAAGAACCCACCAACTCATTTACAAAATACATAACACATGATCAACAACAAACATTTTAATGGGATATTCCATGTGTGAACTTTGAACTTAGTGACAGCCAGATTTAGGAGACATTCTCGCCAGTCTCTCTTCGTTGACGGCTGCCTGTAGGGCCAGGACTGAGTCTGTGGATAGAAAAGGCAAATCAATTATTTGAATATTAGAAATGAATTCAAAAGGTACTATTAAAAAAAAAAAAAACAACAACTATACAATCCCCAAGAGGTCCAATCTGAGCTAGCCAGAGCAGAAATAACAGTACGTTACAGTAACCGTGTTGATATCTAAAACGGCGACACCACCATTTTGTTTCGAATACGAGAATAAACCGTGTTTCTGCTACTTACTGAGTAGTTTGCGTGCGTAGTCCACCAACTCAGGAACGCCCGCCTCGATGTCATACGACACCAGCTCCATCGGTTTCAGAATCTCACCGGCCATCTGAGCGACACACACACAGGCAACAAGAGGACACTGAAACACATATACGGCGGTACGGGTCCATTTCGACGTTCATTGTGGTCCAGTGTGTAAAAACGAGGTTTATTTATTTTTCTCCTTAGAAACGTTACCTGAAGCTCCCCATGAACCTTCTCCTCCAGCTCTGCCACCTGAGAGATGGCCTCGTACATCGAGGGCACTAGGGAGTCCTAGCGGACGGAGAGAAAGTCATTGCTAACAGGACTGGGCTGAAGAACACAGTCAAAGTTTCACTCTGTCTATCTAGCGATACATAGTGAAACTTTTACATTTTGTTTCTAAACATCGTTTTGAAATGACTGTTTCTCTGATCTTCTTAATCCAGTTTAACATTTGACTTTCTTGCATAATTAACAACAATAATCATCATCACAATAATGCAGAACATATTTAGTCTGGAGATGTCTGACCTCCTCTGAGGACGAGGCAGAGGAGCAGTCCTCCTGGGAGCTGTTGGCAGACTCCACCAGCACCTCAGGACGCCCCGCCTCACTGGCCTTGGAGGAGCCGTTTAGCTCCTTCACCCTGGGAAGAGAACCAGGAGGTGGAGGAGCAGGAGGAGAACATGGTTTACATGGTTGTTTGAGTGATAAGGATCCTATATGAAATACTACAAGTGATAAGGATCCTATATGAAATACTACAAGTGATAAGGTTCCTATATGAAATGCTACAAGTGATAAGGTTCCTATATGAAATGCTACAAGTGATAAGGTTCCTATATGAAATGCTACAAGTGATAAGGATCCTAAATGAAATGCTACAAGTGATAAGGTTCCTATATGAAATGCTACAAGTGATAAGGTTCCTATATGAAATGCTACAAGTGATAAGGTTCCTATATGAAATGCTACAAGTGATAAGGTTCCTATATGAAATGCTACAAGTGATAAGGTTCCTATATGAAATGCTACAAGTGATAAGGTTCCTAAATGAAATGCTACAAGTGATAAGGTTCCTATATGAAATGCTACAAGTGATAAGGTTCCTATATGAAATGCTACAAGTGATAAGGATCCTATATGAAATGCTACAAGTGATAAGGATCCTATATGAAATGCTACAAGTGATAAGGTTCCTATATGAAATGCTACAAGTGATAAGGTTCCTATATGAAATGCTACAAGTGATAAGGTTCCTATATGAAATACTACAAGTGATAAGGTTCCTATATGAAATGCTACAAGTGATAAGGTTCCTATATGAAATGCTACAAGTGATAAGGTTCCTATATGAAATGCTGCAAGTGATAAGGTTCCTATATGAAATGCTACAAGTGATAAGGTTCCTAAATGAAATGCTATAAGTGATAAGGATCCTAAATGAAATGCTACAAGTGATAAGGATCCTAAATATAAATACTACGTGATTACACGGGATTCAGAGTCTGCGCTCAGTTCCTCAACGTCAAGGAGATAGTGATGATCTAACCTTTGAGTATCTTAATGTGATAGTGATGATCTAACCTGTCTGCATATCTTAAGGTGTTTAATGTGTAGTCACAGGACGCCATGCCAGGAGACAACATGGCAATCTGAAAAGGGACGAAAACACTGAAATGATAAGCACTTCCAAATGTCAAATTCCATATTACCTGTGCAGCTGTAATCATTTTGAGAGTTGTTTTTTTTTTTAAACGTAATAATCTGAGCAGTAGAAACGATTTAGGCCTGGATTAATAGGTGTGGTGCAGTCGTACCATGCAGGTCTTGGAGTTCTCTCCGATGAAGGAGTCCCGGAGAACCTGGGTGAGCTTGCTCATTCTGAACGGGATGTGATCACTGTTCTGACCCAAAGACCGAATACACTCCTACAGGCAAACAATCAACACCAAGAAACAGAGTTATTAAAAAAAATGGAACGGGGCAGCGCGGTGGCTCAGTGGTTAGCACTGTTGCCTCACAGCAAGAAGGTTCTGGGTTCCAACCCCACCTGACCTAAGGGCCTTTCTGTGTGGAGTTTGCATGTTCTCCTTGTGCCGGCGTGGGTTTCCTCCGGGTACTCCGGTTTCCTCCCACAGTCCAAAAACCATGCAAGTTAATTGGTGACTCTAAATTGCCCATAGGGCGTGAATGTGAGTGTGAGTGGTTGTCTGTCCCTATATGTGTTGGCCCTGTGATAGACTGGTGTCCTGTCCAGAGTGTACCCTGCCTTATGCCCTGTGTTGGCTGGGATAGGCTCCAGCCCCCCCGCGACCCTGTAAAACAGGATAAGCGGTAGATGAGAGATGAGAGAGGGGAACGGTTCTGAGACCTTACACAATCCACCACAGAAAAAAAGATACACCAAGACTAATACACTCCTACAGGCAAACAATCAACACCGAAGAAACAGAGTTATTACAAAAAAAGGAACGGTTCTGACCCAGAGACCTTACACAATCCACCACAGAAAAAAAGATACACCAAGACTAATACACTCCTACAAAAAATACACCACCAAGTACACAAAACACACTTATCTCGATAACAGCTTAATATATAAAATAATGGCTGCTGAATCTTGTATGCGTCAAGTGAAAAAGAAAAGCTACAGCACCACTCCAATTATTGAAACGTAATTTAGCCACAGACATTTTGAGCAAGATGCCCTTGGTCAGTGTAACTTTGGCAATAGGCTACCCTATTGCCAAAATGACATGCTGAAGAAGGGTGTCTTGCTGGAAATGTCTGTGTGGCTTCATAATAAACTTGATAATTAGAGTGCTGTGCTTAACAATATACCCAGAAGCCCAGCATTATTAAAAGAAAGTCAATACATTGGAATAGTCTAAGCGCTAGCATCATGCCCTGCTGGGTAAATGTCAAGCAGACGCCATTTTCACGATTTAGACTTCTTACACATTGTGCTAATTCATCGATTCAATCGTAAAATCGCCCAGCCCTAGCTAAAAACGAATTGTAAATGGCATAATCCTTTTTAGAGCTCTACTAATGAACAGTGGAGCAGGATGCTGGTTTCACATTCAGTGATATAAAGCCCTAGAATCCAACAGGCTACTGGGTTTAACTCCCGCTACCATCAATGCCAGCGGGCTAACTGGGTTTAACTCCGTTACCATCAATGCCAGCGGGCTAACTGGGTTTAACTCCCGTTACCATCAATGCCAGCGGGCTAACTGGGTTTAACTCCCGTTACCATCAATGCCAGCGGGCTAACTGGGTTTAACTCCCGTTACCATCAATGCCAGCGGGCTAACTGGGTTTAACTCCCGCTACCATCAATGCCAGCGGGCTAACTGGGTTTAACTCCCGCTACCATCAATGCCAGCGGGCTAACTGGGTTTAACTCCCGCTACCATCAATGCCAGCGGGCTAACTGGGTTTAACTCCCGCTACCATCAATGCCAGCGGGCTAACTGGGTTTAACTCCGTTACCATCAATGCCAGCGGGCTAACTGGGTTTAACTCCCGCTACCATCAATGCCAGCGGGCTAACTGGGTTTAACTCCCGCTACCATCAAAGCCAGCGGACTACTGGGTTTAACTCCGTTACCATCAATGCCAGCGGGCTAACTGGGATTAACTCCGTTACCATCAATGCCAGCGGGCTAACTGGGTTTAACTCCCGCTACCATCAATGCCAGCGGGCTAACTGGGTTTAACTCCCGCTACCATCAATGCCAGCGGGCTAACTGGGTTTAACTCCCGCTACCATCAATGCCAGCGGGCTAACTGGGTTTAACTCCCGCTACCATCAATGCCAGCGGGCTAACTGGGTTTAACTCCCGCTACCATCAATGCCAGCGGGCTAACTGGGTTTAACTCCCGCTACCATCAATGCCAGCGGGCTAACTGGGTTTAACTCCCGCTACCATCAATGCCAGCGGACTACTGGGTTTAACTCCGTTACCATCAATGCCAGCGGACTACTGGGTTTAACTCCGTTACCATCAATGCCAGCGGGCTAACTGGGTTTAACTCCCGCTACCATCAATGCCAGCGGGCTAACTGGGTTTAACTCCCGCTACCTTCAATGCCAGCAGGCTGCGGTTGATCTCGGCCGTCTCCACTAAGGTCTGGCGGTCGTTGCTGCTCACGTCCGTCCCCCGCTCGTTGCCCGCCAGGTCCACCAAGGAGAACTTCCCGTGCAGCCGGTCCCTCCGCCGCAGCACCACCTGGAGGATGGCGTGGGAGCGGGAGGAGTTGGCGTTGGCGGAGGTCTGACCGGACGTCCTTGAAAGAAAAACGTCTTTCAGAAATCACCCTTTTTTGGAAATGATTATCAAGCTGTTGGGCCTTGTTTTCAAAGTCCACTCTTGACTTAAAGTGTAAGAACGAGCACGTTCAAATATGGATTCATCACAAAGGGGGGCGGCATATCACTGGTGTGCATCCATGCGTGGCCACAATGAAAGATAAACCACCATAAAAGGTGCGTAGCAAGCAGCTCCCTGGAATACCAGACCAGAGTTTGGGCATCCCTGATTATTCACCATTAAAAACATGACAGTCCTTTCCCTTTAACACACTGCTCTCGTCAAGTATTCACCTCAAACTGGTACATAACTGTTCCCACGAGACAGAAAAATAGGTTTTAATTGAGAGTATTTCATTCGTTGGTTTTTGGTACGAGGAAAGACGTCCCACCTGCACGCGCTGCCGATCTCTATCATCTTGATGACGTCTTCAGCACAGGAAACACAGACCTCCTGCAGGCCCACCACCTGGACCTGCTGCTTCTCATCTTCCAGTACACGCAGCTTGGACTTCTTATTGAGCAGGTCAAACACCTGGGACACACACACACACACACACTTTTATCTGAGCACCTTATCGTTCAGCAGAACGAAGACACAACACATTCATTCATTCCATAATATAAACTCACTTCAAACTGAATACAATGTTAAAAAAAAAATGTAAATAAAAAAAATAAAACACCTGTCCTTGATTGCGTTTGTTCAGAAACGGTGCGTTACATGGATAAGAGTTAGGAAGATCAGTTAATTTGATTAAAAAATGTGCATAAAATCCTATAAAAAAACCGACACCGTTTTTTTTCGGGTAAGTTGCGTTCCAGTTCTTGTTTTTCCTCACCTTGCCGTTGTAGATTTCAAAGAAGGTGACGTAGGGGCAGAGATCCAAGCCTGAATAGCGACTCTGATTCAGCAGAGTGAACACATCCTGGGCTGGGAGTTCAAAAATCATGTTGGAAATGGTGCAACACATTATCCTTTTATGATTACACTTTCTGTGAGACTTTTACCTGCCAAAGCGTAGATCCCTTTAGCACTGTTTTGACTTTTCCCTGAGAAATCCCCTCCCATTGTCTGAACATATAGAAAAGATCAGTTAATTCACCAAAAACATTTGTTTCTTTATGAAACAGAGCAAGTCCTAGACAAGGACTTATGACTTTCACTAATATTAATACATACTAATATCGACACTGTGAAAAGTGATCCTAAGGATAATTAGAAAACTATTTACTCATGAGCTAAACTAGTTTTAACGAGGATTAACGTTTTTTTAAACAAAAACATGATGGGTCTTACGTGAGTCTTGCCACTTCCTGTTTGTCCATAAGCAAAACAAGTGGCCATTGCCCCTTCAAAGATGGTATGGAGGAGGGGCTTAGCCGTGTACCTGACCAATTAAAAACACACAACACAAACTAAGCATGTCCTCACAGAACACGTTAACGTAAAAAACTGTTGTCTGAAGAAAACAAATACGCAATTTCTAAAAGCCAGTTTGGATTCCGGCCAACAAATTGCGATAAGTAGTATGTTTTTATAGCTCATTATGGAAACTGTGAAACTCTGAGACAAAACCGTGCCACTGTTCAGAATATTACACCTTACTTTGAATAAACAGGTTCCTGTAGTCAAAGTGAAGCGCGCGCGCACACACACACACACACACACACACACACACACACACACACACACACACACACACACACACAAAAAGGGGTTACCTGTAGACCAGGTCATTGGTGGTGGTCTCATCAAAGGAGTGGTCAAAGTGAAACACCTGGTTGTCCAGGTACTTGGTGAGGTCCACCTTGGATTTGGGTTCGTGGACCAGTAGAGAACCGTTTCCAGGGATGGAGATGACGTCTATCTCCTTCCTGATCACCTCTGGAGAGGAGAACATGGGACATTGGGACGTTCAGCAGGAAGGCACTTCCTTTCTCTACGCATTTCAAAGAGATCTGCGTCATCTGTTCCTCCACTTACGCATAACACTATAAAAATTACCTTTTCATCATATTTATAATAGTCTTGGGAAGATATGTAGTATAAATCGCCATTAATGCAAAGTGAAGGCCATATGCAGGATTGAATGATTTACTGTGTAACCGTACCTTGCTTGTTGAGTGGGCGCTTGCGAACGCACACACAGATTCTCTGAGCGTCCACCTGTTAAGAAAACAAGATCCATTTGTTTTTCTCATGGCTCAGCTTTGTCTAGACGATTCATTTACAATTTTCTAAAGTAGCTAAGAAAATGAGAGGGGCAAGTACATTTTTTATCTTATACTTATATTTTTCATTTTGCACCGGTAGCTCATAGCGAATTTCCCATAAACAGTTAGGGAATCATATTGAAGTAAAAGCAACACTATTGGAATGCTGGGCCACTTATATAGGGTAAGTCTTCAACCTAATAGACCAATTGAAAACCATGCATTTTAACACATGTTCACCTGGTCGGTTAGGGACATTGGGACTTTGACCAACGTTTCTCTGAAGTCCTCAATCATCTTGTAGAACTGTTTGTTTGGTCGCCCGGTGTCACCAAACTAGATGGTAAGAGATATATATAAATGTAAAGGAACGTCACCCATAGAGAATGGTCACAAATCAAATCTAGCTGAACAGCCCATTTCACATGCACAGGCAATTCAATGAAGGACAGCAGGCAGATACATTCAGAGAACGAGCTTAGGCCAAATAAAGCCGTAGAGGATAGAGAATGAGGTAGGCCAAATAAAGCCATAGAGAATAGTGGGAATGAGGTAGGCCAAATAAAGCCATAGAGAATGAGGTAGGCCATGTAAAGCCATCGTAGAGGAACCACAACGATGTTCTCTGACCTTTCCCTTCTTGTTCTGCTGGTCGAAGGGTTTCAGAGCACAGGATAACCTTTTGCTGCCTTTGTTCAGGTCTTGTGGAAACACAGACTTTCTCCTGCCTGGAAGGGACAGACCGTTATGATCCTAAAAGCAACACGCACATCAAGATATTTCAAAGAAGAAACAGACCATTATGATCCTGACAGCCCCACACACACACACACACACACTTCAAAGAAGGAAGAGGGCATTATGACCCTAACAGCAACACACACACACACACACACACACACACACACACACACACACACACACACACACACACACACACACACACACACACAAGCAAAACTAATCACATTACTAGTGATCCTTCAAATCGATCAATTGGATCCCAGTACACACTTGTATTAAGACAATATGCACTTGATCGATAGAATAGATTTTCTCCAATACAAGAATTACAAGAATAATTCATGGAACTACATATTTCCAAATGATTTTAGTACTCTCTGTCGGGACGAAACGGACTCCAGTCCTCACAGGAGACGGGGGGGGGGGGGGACGGGGGGGGGGACATGGGCAGAGAGAGGACAAAGAGAGGCCCTCGCCCTCCTCCTCCTCCTC
This sequence comes from Aplochiton taeniatus, assembly GCA_017639675.1. NCBI lineage: Eukaryota > Metazoa > Chordata > Actinopteri > Galaxiiformes > Galaxiidae > Aplochiton > Aplochiton taeniatus. The sequence continues at coordinate 2,094,309 of CM030189.1, forward strand.
CTCCTCCTCCTCCTCCTCCTCCTGGAGATGCTACCTGCTGTAATGCACGGGGTGTTCTGGGCCTCCTCGTTCTCCTTTTGAGACTCGATGATTTGGGAGATGGCGTGCGTCTGTTCGTTCTTCCTCCGCTGGTTAGGCAGCACTGGGGGGGGGGGGGGGATAAAGACGAGTGTAACAGAACATGAACGCTCCGGGCTAAACGCAATGAGGAGGGAAAGAGGCGTGACGACAGTTCAGTCAAACTAAACCTCAATCTCAGAGCATAAGCTGGTTCGCCTCTCGATCCAAAGTGTATTCCGGATATTTCAATCGAACTCTACCCATCTCAAAGCATCAGAACGTTTGCATCTCGAGTTAGGGTATGTTTCGGATATTACAGCGGCCTCTCGCAGGCAGAGCGCAATCATTTGTCGATACTCACCAGACTTCCTGGCATAGGAGGTGGAGGGGCGCTCTGCGCACACAGGCTCCGGTTTAACTCTGGGCACGGGTGGCAGGACGGGGGCCAGGTTTTGGAACAGACACGTTTGCCTGGCCATCGACTTCCTTGGGACTGGTGGTCGTTTAAAGGGAGAAGAATTACAAATAAAATAAACGTAAAAAAAAATCTAATAAATAAATAAAAATGCTTAAAGATTAGTGGAAATCTACACAGCAAAAAGAAATCAATAAAAAAAAAGAAAATACCAAGGACTACCAGAGAGCGAACTATCCCAGAAAATGTGAGGAGAACCGAAGCAGAGAGAGTGAAACAGAGAGAGCGCTAGAGAAAGTCAATCTGGTACAATTCCCTGAATAGACTACAAAGTATATTTATTTAAACTACGTTGAATCTCCAGACTTGGAGTGGACAGATGCAAAGCTCTTCTAGCAGAACAAGTTAGACTGGTTAAGATAGAAGAGCTGGGATAAATGAAAGTAAGTGCTTAAAGTCTCTCAAGACACAAAGCATAAAGATAAGAATAAATCCTGGAATTCATGCTGTTGTATTTAATCATTTTATCTCGGTAGAATGGTAGGCCTAGAATTTGCTTGATTACGTTTTCTAAATTGTTCATTTGCAGTAAGTAGATTTTCATAATATATTTGAAATGGATACGATACTTGTTATACTTGTCAAGCAATCATTTACCAAAGTGCCATCTCTTTGTGCTGTTTACCTGCAGGTGCATTGACATAACATATTGCTTTGTTTTCATTAGATTCTACCGATACACACTGCCATGAATGCCAGACCCATCTAACAAAGCCAGTGAATACAAAAGGACAGTTCACCATTTCGTTTTGGGTCAATTTGAGAAGCATAACATTTCCAAATCATTGGGGGGTGGGAATGACATTTTGAATATATTTCATATCATAATTAAGAGTGTTGTGGTAGTTTTTCTTTATCACTATATTCACCTAGAAGTCAGCACCCATTAAGCATTAATTGTGAGTCAAGCACGTCTTATCCGCATCCTATAAATGCACGTGACATTAACATTTTGCAATGAACTGTCCCTTTAGGAGTGACGACAGGAAAAGGATGAGTGGCTAATTTCTGATCCCAATCATCGGTACAGGAAGTGATTATGGTGTTTTAATTATATCGGGAAGTTCCCTGCATTGGCATGCACACCTGTATCTTCTAGTGGGGTAACAGCAGTCGAAGCTTATGAAAGAAATGTGAAACAGTTAGCTTTGGATCGGACAAAATATCAGGCATTAGATGTCACACAATGACAGTACCAACACGCACACAAAATCACAGAATTTTACTTACAAGTCGAAGGGGCGGGGATTCTGGATGAACGAAGCCGACCTTCATATTTCTGTAGGGAAGCAAAGACGATCGATATCATCGACCAGACGATGTTTTAGTGTTGACAATATGTCCATAAACCTTGAAAATGCAGCGCACCGATTCTATCTTATGACTAATTAACTGTAACTTCCACATGCTTTGTGTCATGGAGATGTGCTAGACCTCGGTTGAACTTCATAACAAAAAAAAACAACTCTGCTTTTCAGTGAGATATAGTTTATGCCTTTGAGATGTGTCGTCCAACAAAAGCAGTGACTAATTCTAGCGCGGCCATATTGAAACACGTTTTGCCATTCCGTGGATTAAGATTGGTGATTGGAGGTCAAATTTGAATCAGAAACTATTCAGTGGTGTTACCTTCTCGACAGTAGGCACTCTGGGAGTTGGAGTTGGATCTTTGGTCATGTATTCCAGCAGCTCTTTATTCATAGCACACAATTCTTCTACATCAATCTGTTGGGACAAATACAAGTGGCCACTTAACTCCTGACAGACTAAAATGCAGCTTAATTAAACCAATATTTGGCTTATATTTAGACGGCTGTACTGTTGCAGACATTCAGGCCAAATTATTAGCAATGTCAAATGGTGTGACTATTTCACTAGGAACCATTATTGCAATATACCATTTGCATTATCTTAGGGTCTTGTAAACGCATGATAGCTCATTAAGGCTATCGCTGAATCAGTCCAGTTATTATTGATACGGCACTGAACTGATTCAAATTTTATAGAAGTAACACTAATCTTGTTTCAATGGAAGCTTAACGTAAAGTAATTTACCTCCTTCCCTCGACAGACAGACTTCTCGTTCCACTCAACATGGACTGTTGATTTGACCGAGTCAACAGATTTCACCTTAGCGGGGTGCACTCGCCCTGCAAAATGAACAACA
>CM030189.1:2102010-2114510 GCA_017639675.1 Aplochiton taeniatus
TGCTCTCGGCCCTAACTCCGGTTCCACTGTTTGCTCTCGGCACTAACTCCGGTTCCTGCTGAGCTGAGCCAGTGCTTGTTAAAATCCGACCGCCATCAGCTCAGTAGGCACGGGAGGTTGAGCCTAGCAACGCTTCTGCCTAGCAACGGCCTCGGTGCGTCGCACATAGGCCCAATCACCAGGCTTACAGAAGCGGAGCGGGGAAACGGAACCACAGTTATCTAAGGTCAGCCACTTCTTCTTTAGTCAGCTACTTTTATTATCCGCCATTGTTCAGAATGGGTAAAGACAACCGTCAAGTCATTATTTTAACCTCTCTGCTTTCCTGCTCTCTTTCTCTCAAACCCTCCCGCTTTGCTCTCTCGCTCTCTCTCTCTCTCTCTGTCTCTCTCTCTCTCTCTCTCTCTCTCTCTCTCTCTCTCTCTCTCTCTCTCTCTCTCTCTCTCTCTCTCTCTCTCTCTCTCTCTCTCTCTTGTTGTCTCTCACTTTGCTCGCTTTGTCTCTCCCTCTTTCTTTCTCTCTCTCTCTTTCTTTCTTTCTTTCTCTCTTTCTCACTAAATCTTCCTTGTCCCATGTTCAGAACTCTGTATTATTCTTCCCACAAGTCATTGTAATGGACTAGAGGGACATCTATTTCAAGTCGCTCTGCCCCTAATCACCACTGCACAAAGCTTCCATTCGACGAGGACCCACATGGGTCTTATGTTTCTCAAACAATAACACCACGTCTAATGGCATCGTGAAAAAAAGGAAACGATCAATTTGATTAATTAAATTGTTAAACTTTAACTGTTGGTCCCTTCGGAAAAGGTTTTAAATTAAGCAGCATACAACTAGGGTTAGTTCCACATTAATTGCTACTCTAAAAGGTATTGATTGAATCCCCAGAGAGTGGTTGATAGCATGGGGAGATGGAAGGTTGAATGGAATGTTATGCAGACCGGCATTAACGATTACATCCACAGGCCATAATAAAAAGGTGAGGGTCGACAAGGGAGGAGCTGCAAACACATTGTAGGCATTCACCTTTGCCAATAAGCTTCAGAAGGAGAACAAGAGAATGAACCCTCTAATTGACTTTTTCTCTTTTATTTCTCTTTCAAATTCTAATTGAAAATGTGCTTCATTCGGATGATATGTTATGTGTATGATGTGATTGCCAAAGCAAAACATAGAGGACACACAAAGACATTTCCGTCCATCTCTGTCTTAACTGTTGTACTCTAGTGTGTTGCTCTCCGTCTGAGCATTATTGTCTTATTCTTTTTCTGTAAAGCGTCTTTGGGTCTTAGAAAAGCGCTATATAAATAAAATGAATTATTAATATTATTATTATGTAAACCAAATCAACGCGTATTATTATGTGAAACAAATCCAAACAATAGAATCTCCCCAAAAAACGCAACAAGATAACTCAAACAAATGATGCATAAATTATTAAACATTCTTTCTTTTGGTATATGGCTAGAGGAAATACAAGTACGTGTAATAGTTTTTCTTGGAGCACAGATATTTATCTAGAATCTTATTAAAAAAGCAGTCTCTAATTTGATTAATGTTTCAATGTAGGTGGAAGTGCAGCTCTGTTTCCACCTCTGCTTGGGGGCAAAGTGAACACAGCCTGTCCTCCCTGGGAGCAAAGTGAACACAGTCTGTCCTCCCTGGGTAGCCAGCTCTGTCTGTGACGGCCTGCGTTTATGATTGACAGTTTTCTTTGATGTTTTTTAAGATTTGAGCAATTTATGTCGAACCAACAATCATCATTTTTTCTCTGTTTATGTTTAGCCAATTTTGATTTTGTTGTAAACATGTTAATGATGTGTTGTAAAGACAGATTTATTATTATGAGCGTCTTGTTTAAGAAGAAGTGCATCCGAGAATAGCTGGATTTCTCCACAGGATATTCTTCTGAGCTGTCAGCCAATCCGTATGACATAGGTGGGTTTTGTAGTTTACTGGGCTGATTACACTCATTGATCTGTTCTTTTCAGAAACAGAGTGATTTGGGTGGGATCAAAACGGAGGGGGTAGGGGTTTGCCTGGGAATGTGCTGATAGACAGTGGGTCCACGTCCGTTAATGTTTCATCTACTGTGCGCTGGGGGGGTAAGCAGTGGGTGTATTCCCCCGGGAGAGTCCCCTCGTGGCCGATGTACAGACCCAGGCTTCCAGTGAGCTGCAGCAGGGACCTTCCATTCTTGAATGTCAGTCTCATAATTCTGCCTGTGGGGCAGGGGGAAATTGTTCTCTCTCTCTCTGTCTCTCTGTCGTTCTCTCTCTCTCTGTCTCTGTCTCTCTGTCTCTTTCTCTCTATTTGTCACGCTTTATTCCTCTCTTTCTACAGATGTATATCGCCCTCTGTCTTTGTCATTAGATGTTTCTCTCTCTCTCTCTCTCTCTCTCTCTCTCTCTCTCTCTCTCTCTCTCTCTCTCTCTCTCTATCCATCTCTCCTCCTCTCTGTCTTAATCTTCTCTCTCTCTCTCTCTGTTTTGTGGTCTGCCTCACCAGAATAATCAGATTGTTTCTGTGTTTCTCCCTACTGGACATTTCCTCTTTTTCTTCCTGCATAACCACATACCCCAATCACTGCAACCCTAGTCACCCCTGACCCCTGACCTCCGACCCACATTATCTTGCCACTCCCCTCCGCTTCTACTTCTCATTTCTCCCGAAGTGCTCGCCTTCCACTTCAGTTCCTCGCTGTGGGTTTTCATTCCACCTCTGTCGATTACTGTAAGAAAGACAGACAGACATACAGACAGACAGACAGACAGACAGACAGACAGACAGACAGACAGACAGACAGACAGACAGACAGACAGACAGAGAGAGAGAGAGAGAGAGAGAGAGAGAGAGAGAGAGAGAGAGAGAGAGAGAGAGAGAGAGAGAGAGAGAGAGAGAGAGAGAGAGAGAGAGAGAGAGAGAGAGAGAGAGAGAGAGAGAGAGAGAGAGAGAGAGAGAGAGAGAGAGAGAGAGGGAGAGATTTGTTAACTGCTGAATAAAAATCTCACTATTCCAACAAAAATGTAACTCTTGAAAACACATTTAATAATGACTGTTCTGATTTTACAAAGCAAATACTAATGTAATACATTATGGCCATTGGGACATAGATTAAAGATTCAGCTTAATCACAATGTAAGGGGCGTTGGAAAATACACATAAACGTCTCACTTCGTTAACATACAGTATACATGCATATGTCCATACCAAAGTATACATTTTGAAATAATCTATACACTTGTTTATTTTATTTTGATGAAATAATGGCCAGGTAAACCCAATCATTGTGCCGGTCTTTTAGGCATTGATATTTTCCTTCATTCGCGGTCTGTGTTGCTGTGACGTGCGGAACTTAGCCACTGTGAACACTGGTTAGATACTGTACTGTTCACAAAGCAAGCCAAGCCCTGTACCTCACAAACCTGCAAGCGACCCCCCCCCCCCCCCCACACACACACACCACCACCACCACCACCATCATTCCCACACCCGCTTCATAAACACTTTCCCTGTACGCGATTTCTTGAAATGACTGATTTTGTACTCAACCGAAGCACCTCACAAACCTGGAGTCCTGCCTCGGCTGTCGCCATGACAACTCTCCATTTCACTTTTGCGTTGTTCTTTTTCTGTACAACATTTATGGGGCTCTCAGCCAAACTCATAGATATGTCCTGATAGCAATGAGATCATCTATTTTGTCCGCCAGGGACTCCTCAGGGCGGATTTTCTTTTGCCAGCTTCTTCTGTGTTTTGTACTGGGATCAACGAACCTATCAGCGTTTTGCAATTACTATTGAACTTATAAAACTGATTACCCAGCTATTAACAAAATAGCTTATTAAGCTGATTTGTTATTAGAACTTAGCATTTACTTTACTAACCTGAGTAGCTATTAGCATGCATCTAATTAGCCTCATTAGCTATTATCAATCACCATATTAAGCTGATCAGCTAATAGCATTTGTCATATGAACCTGATAAGCAAATAACAGTTACCTTGTTAATCCTATAAACTAATTAGCATTTACCAGATTACCTTGATAAACTGGTAGCCCAGATGAACCATTCTATCAGCACCAGCTAATATAAGTTCATACTGTACAAAACCCTGCTTTTCAAATTTTGTAGGAAATTATCCCCTTGAAAATAATTCACAACACAGCCCTTTCCCCAGATGAAGCCAGAAATAAACTCCTTAAATTACTTTCATCATAACATCAAAAATACTGCTGGTTCCACAGTCCTACTTCTCTACGCTTGTAATCACAGAGGGTTCTGGGTACTTGAGTTTTGGCTGGGGTGATTGCCTGGCTAACAACCCATTACACCTGCTCTTGATGGAAAGGGTGAGTGGATGCTTGGCACAGAATGTGGGAGTTGGACGTTGATTTTACACTTGCACTGCCTCGGCATATCAGAGCCTCACAACACAGGCAGCATGATGGAAACGGATTGGACAAAAGCTTATTTGTGGCGGAGTTCCAGGCTCCCTAATTGGCTGGTTGGAGTGTGTGAGAGACGGTGTCCCGCCGCTGATTGGATGATGGCCACTGTTCATCTGAACAGTAACACAGCAATGGGGGTGAACGGTGATCCACGGGGTTGGCAGACTCAACTGGTTGGAAATCCCTGGCAATGTGATTTTATGATATCATAACCAAATCACTCCGCCAGGAATCCCTCCAGCTGACCCATACAACGCTACACAGCGCAGGAATCCAAACGAGGGCTCCAAAAGCACACACACATACACACACACACACACACACACACACACACACACACACACACATATTTACTTGGGCAATCTCAGAAAAACACAGGTACACACACACACGGTAATACTTAGACATTGCTATGGCAACTATTAAAATAAAGCCTACCCTGTTCCCTCTGAACGATACACTGTACGTGTTGCCCCCAAAAACTAAAACAAAATAACATAAACTGAGAAAAATGTATTAAATGTATGTATCTACATAACATACAAAAGGGGAGAAAATGTAGAATACACAGGAAGATAAAACACTGATAATCAATAATCAAGACAGGGAGACAGGAAAGGAGTCAATATATTCAGATCACACACACACACACACACACACACTCACACTGAACTACACGGGCCATCACAGAAAAACGCATGTACACACCAAACACACACACACACACACACACCGATTTACACAGGGGCCACAGTAGAACACACGTGCACACACAGATGAGCGCACACAAACACACACAGACACACACAATGACCCAGTGTCCATACCGATGGGCTGTGGGGCAGGCTGCTGCTCACTGATGCACCTGAGAAAACAGCTCTTGGAATCGAAACAGAACAACGTTTACACACACACACACACACACACACACACACACACACACACACACACACACACACACACACACGTACTGAGCAGTGCTGTACCGTGCCCGGACCACATTTATCCTGTTCACACACCACAAATCCTCATCTGCAGTTATCAAAGGGGTGAATGTATCTATGTGTGGAAGTGTAAACCATAGCTTATTTACGTTTTAGACAGTGCCAGTAAAGCCTGACTCCACGACCAGCCAGGCTAAATACACTAGGACTGAAGATGTTTTAAGGAAAGCTCAGAACAGAAGTTGAATTAACAATTACAGTAAGTACTACATTCATCTAAAGTGATAAGCTAACGCATACATTTATTTTTAGTTTGTTTCGATCTAGCTATATAATTTGCTTGTTCCTGTACCTCAATTCGCACTCACTGCACAACACTCAGGGATGTAGGGAAAAGTGCTGAGAGTGTTTCCGTGGCAACGAGCCGGGGGCCAAGCTGGGCTGACAGGAATCCTTCTCTCCCTGGACACGCCACACGTACATGTATAAGCGGGGAGCTGGAGGGGTCAGCATAACTTTCGTTGCTCTCTCTCTCTAAAGAACGTTCATTCTGTTACTCCACGACATTTCTCCGTCAGCACAGGTCCACTAGGGGACGTAAATGCGCCAGACGTATTCTTAGATAAATTATGTTATGACTAATGCCCTCGTACTGTACCTTCAGGAACCTTCTTACATCCAACCTTGCCTGAAAATAGTGTGTGTGTGTGTGTGTGTGCGTGTGTGCGTGTGTGTGTTTAACCACGTCATGATGATACCTGAACATGGTAGAGATGATAATAGTTGCGTCCTCGAGCCGTGATGGAGGAGATGTTGTCTCAACCTAAGGAAACACGGTTTCCCCTTTGTGCTGTCATGATAACGCTCTGTTTCCCTGCTCAGCCCTTTTTAAGTCCACATTGCTTGTTTTCTCTGAGAGCATTACAAGGTCCGCCACTAAAAATAAAGCCACTTGTTGTTCAGACAAAGGCAAACAAACAAACAAAGGAAACTGAAAAAAGAACTACTTACACGAGGGGAACAATTCAAATGACCATAATAAACACTTCATGTGAACTCAGTCACCCACAATCCATCTGTCCATCATGCCTCACGGTTACATGTCCAGTGTGTGTGTGTGTGTGTGTGTGGTATGTGGTGTGGGTGTGTGTGTGGTGTGTGTGTGTGTGTGTGTGTGGGGGGGGGGGTGTGGATGTGTGTGTGGTGTGTGTGTGTGTGTGTGTGTGTGTGTGTGTGTGTGTGTGTGGTGTGTGGTGTGGGTGTGTGTGTGGTGTGTGTGTGTGTGGGGGGTGTGTGTGTGGGTGTGGATGTGTGTGTGGTGTGTGTGTGTGTGTGGGTGTATGTGTGTCCAGCAGCTAAACGAACTGCAGTCACCCAGAATCCATCTGTCCATCATGCCTCACGGTTACACGTCCAGTATACAGCCTCCTAGACAATGTACAATGGTCGTACAATGTGTGTGTGTGTGTGTGTGTGTGTGTGTGTGTGTGTGTGTGTGTGTGTGGGTATGTGTGTGGTGTGTGTGTGTGTGTGGGTGTGTGTGGTGTGTGTGTGGGGGGGGTGTGTGTGTGGGTGTGTGTGTGGTGTGTCCAGCAGGTAAATGAACTGCAGTTTAAGAGGATAAGAGGAGCCAGAGCTGGAGATGACTGACTCATGCTCCTTCACTCACTCTCTCTCTCTCTCTCTCTCTCGCTCTCTCTCTCTCTCTCTCTCTCTCTCTCTCTCTCTCTCTCTCTCTCTCTCTCTCTCTCTCTCACTTCATTGTTAATCCATCCTCTCTTGTCTTACCCCCTTTTAGAGGGAGAGAGAGGGAGTCAAGGTCCATTTGAAGTGTAAAATTATTAGTTTATTATCTTAATAATCACTTCTATACATTATGCACCTTTGTATTATTATTATTATTATTATTATTAATAATAATAATATCCCCAAATTATTGTGATACATACATTGTTGAAGTATAAAGTTGTAATTTTTGATAAGGGCTATTGAGGGATTTTGAATGAAATATAATTGAATAAAAAGCTGAGTGGAATGCTGGACAATGGAACTCGCCACTGGAACTGTTTCCATTTCAAAGCCTAAAGTCTGCACTAGTGAGAGGAGAGAGGCCCAGTGAATTCTTTAGTTTTGCTCTATCTGTCTGTCTGCCTGCCTGCCTGCCGGCCTGCCAGTCTGTCTGCCTGCCTGCCTGCCTGCCTGCCTGCCTGCCTGCCTGCCTGCCTGCCTGCCTGCCTGCCTGCCTGCCTATCTGTCTGCCTGCCTGCCTGCCTGCCTGCCTGCCTGCCTGCCTGCCTATCTGTCTGACAGGCCTCACACACACAACCAAGCCCTCCAGATGGAGCGGAAGATTTGTTTTCACGCACATCCCCTCTACGACATCCTAATGCACAGAGAACGCTATCAGACTCTTCCCAAATAATGTCTCTTGAGTCATAAAAAACAAACAACACCAGCCAATTGTGACTGTTATTAGCCAGCTGGCTGAACAGATGTTGTATCCTGTCTAGAGGTAGTGTGCATTAGCCATGTGGACTAGATTTTATATTTAACATGTCTAGAGGTTGCCTGTATTAGCCATGTGGGCTACGGTTATTATTTAACATGTCTAGAGATAGCCTCCATTAGCCATATGGGATAGGGTTAGTATTTAACATGTCTAGAGATAGCCTGCATTAGCCATGTGGACTAGGGTTAGTATTTAACATGTCTAGAGATAGCCTGCATTAGCCATGTGGTCAAGGTTTAGTTATTGTATGTACCTTTAGTGAATTATCAGAAATAAAACTTATCAGGGAAACGTTACATTGCGGAGTCGATTGCTTGATTATAGGTGTACCGTTGTACACTCAAAAACAGGCTCTTTAAAACCCTCCCATGCCCCTACTAATCCAACTAGAAGAATAGGTTACCTACCTTTATAGCTGTTTAAATGCCAGATGGGGCTAACTTTGCTGTATGAAGCAGCAGATAAAAAAAGAAATGTACCTCCCGGTTAAATATGCTTCTCGTTTTTAATTTAAGAAGAAACAAATATTTGCATATTGCCTCTGGGGACAGTTGCATTAAATATGCATGTCTGTTGTATTGCTTGTGTTTCTATAGTGCCAGGTGAGCAGCCAGTCAGAGGAGCCCCATTGGATGTGATTTATTCTGGAAATATTCTGGAGCAGGGCTGATAGTAGTGAATACAAATTAACTGACAAGAAGCCCAAAAAATATTTTGGAGAGAAAAAATATTGTATATATATATATATATCATCATCATCATCATCATCATATATCATCATATATGTATATTTATATATATATATATATATATATATATATATATAGAGAGAGAGAGAGAGAGAGAGAGAGAGAGAGAGAGAGAGAGAGAGAGAGAGAGAGAGAGAGAGAGAAGAAATAGCGGGAGTGGGAGGAAGAGTGAGACTACTGTGACGCACACATAGAAACACACACACACACACACACACACACACACACACAATCAGACACACACACACACACACAATCAGACACACACACACACAAACAGACACGCACACACACACACACACACACACACAAAGTAAGACACACAGATCAGAGGAAAGAGTTTTATAAGGAACAGTCTTCAATTCCTAGGTAGAAACACATCATTACGTGGGTCGATTTAGGAGGGAACTATTGAACTGCATCCAAGATCTGACAGGGGGTGGATGTGAATGGGACACACTAAATAAACGCTTCAGAGTAAATCATTCACAACTAGCAGACATTCAACTACAGCTTCGTGGCAAAGTGTACAGGTAAATATACGGTATATATTTATAATAACTTGCGCTGTTTGCAAAACGCGTAGTTCGCTTCTTTTTCGCTACTCTTTAAGAAATAAAATTGTTATTTCGTATCCTGGTGTTGTGCTGGATTTTCTTTTTTGAAATGTTCAATTATATATATACACACACACACATATATATATATATATATATATATATATATATATATACAAACACACACACACATATATACAGTACAACAGTATATATACATATATACTATGTATATCTACGTATATATATCATATATACAGTCCTATATTGATCTGCTGACATACACAAGGCCTTATAAAAAATGTTGTTTGAATTAATGTATATTTGCCCTAAGCAGCCTCCATTTCAGAAATGAATACATCTTTTTTTTTCAGTGTAACACTCTGTCTCAGACAACAGCTTGGTTTATTTTTGTACGGCGTTTATAACACTCAATGCGCCCCCCAATTATTTCTGCCTGACCTGTTCTGATAGTGATTTTCACTTGGTTGAGTAACTTTGCTGGTTTAGCGCTCCACTTTAGTTTAATGTACTCCTACCTGGGAGTTCCTCTGGCTCAAACTGGGTTCTTAGTGGCTGGAATGTAATGTGGATTCCGGCAGCCAGTACTTCTCCAGAAGGCAGCGCTGTTTTCCGGTTAATATCCATGATCAAAAATATGCACACACCGAGAGCCCTGCTATTCATCCACTGTGACCTGTGTGTTCATCCACGGTGTTGGAATCCCATGCTGGTGCTTTGTGTGATCCTATGCTGGTACTTTTTAAACAACCCCCCCCCCCTCCCAAACAACATTTGAAAGGCAGTAGCGAGCTGGCTGAACTCTGGAGCATTCGGAAAAGTAGTGAACAAGTCCTAATTAAAAAGATGTTTTGTCTTTCATGCTGCAAGTAAAAAACACATATTTTTTTCAAACTATTGCCATTCAAACACGAAATGAATCACATCCACACATTATTTTACTACTACTACTCACATAGAGTAGTGTCGCCCCCCAAAAAAGGAACATTAAATACGCTAAACCATAATTACAGTAAATGTACAAGCTGACCAGTTTGCAAAATTACAAGGCATACGATGGCCAGTATGAATATGTATTAGATAGGGCTGGTTTCATAATACGATACCATTCTGTGTATATGCACCGTTTTAATTCCATATGAAACATCTCCATCAGTGCAAAGGCAAATGAACACACCAGGAGGGTTCTCTTTCAATCTACCCACAGTGGTTTACATTGCCCTATAGAAGAAATAAAACTGGAAAAAAAAGAAAAGGGTTGTTTTCACTGCTTTTGCCAAATGCCTGCCCTTGGAACAGAAAATGTCTTTTTGTCTCGCAGCCTCTCGAGATGTTCCCCGTTTGAAACCAGCCCCCTCGGATCTTTACAGCCTTACCCTTCAGAGACAAAGGCCGGGTCATAAAAAAAGGACCAAATTACTGTTTTGGCTGCTTCTTTGAAATCAAATCGTCCCTTTTAACTTTGTATACAGTCGTCCCAAACAACTACGGTTCAAGAAGTTCTGGCAGCCCTGGAAATATATCTTGGGGCGCTCTTACCCCCCCCCCCCCCCACACACACACACACACACACACACACACACACACACACGGTGCCACTGAGCTGACCTTTTAAACAGGTTTACAAACACACACACACACACACAATGCCACTGGACAGACCTACTGAGTGGTTCTTACACACACACACACACACACACACACACACACACACACACACACACACACACACACACACACACACTAACTCAAAAATAAACACTTTGCCTGTGGTGATTGCCAGTGGATCCTGCTGTCCACCCAGTACTGTCTGTGCTGTATTAGAGCAGAAATTGCGAGGTGTTGAACTCAGCGCAGCCTATCCCCACAGCCATCCCATGTTGGACTAACAGACCTTATCCCTCTGGGCTCTGTCATGAAGGCCGGCGCCTGACACCTCAGGGGGGGGAGAGCGCCCGCTTTGTGAACTACTCCGTAAGTGAAATGATGATATAGATTATATTAAGTACAGACATAAATACTAGATGGAAACAGACGCACGCACGCACACACACACACACACACACACACACACACACACACACACACAGACATAAGCACAGACACACACAGAAACACACAGCTTTAAATGAGAAAGCCCAAGTGCATGTCTTAGTACTGAAGTGTCTAAGCCTGCGGGCGACATTTCTAAAGCATGTTACCCTTTAGAAGGAAAATGCAGAAAGATTCGATCAGCATGGCTGGAGTGTGCCAGCCAATCAGCTGTCAGCGTGCAGTCAGGTTCTTTCATCACTCAAAGCCAGACGCTAAAACGCTAAACACACATACACACACCCACAAAGCTAGACGCTAAAAAGCTACACCGGTCGCAGCAATCATGCTTTTTCACACAGTTACGGTACGCTGAATTGTATAGGGACTTTATAGGGTTTAGGAAAAATGCAATAACATTTTTCTCTGTGACTGAATCCATCTGTTGAGTCTCACAAGACTTCCTGTCAACAAGAATAAAATCACCTTGCACTCGCTACTGCTGTTGGAAACACGGCCTTTCATCATTGTTTTTCTTTTGCTTACTGCTCTCCACCAGCTGCCCAATAACATTCTCTTTCTCTCTCTCTCTTTCTCTCTCTCTCTCTCTCTCTCTCGCTCTCTCTCTCTCTCTCTCTTCCCTGAATTTCCTCTCAGGCTATTTTCATTGTTCTCTGCCTGTCTCTCTCTCTCTCACACACACACACATCATAACTCAATCTCTCTCACACACACATTAATACACGTACGCACACACACACACACACACACACACACACACACACACACACACAGCATAACTCTCTAACCCCACTCTCTTTTTGTCCTCTTCACCTCTTTACCAATCTCTGTAAATGTTTTATTTCGTCCGCTTCATCATTTCTTCTCCCATATTTCCTCCCTCGCCTCCCCGCCTTCTCCCTCTCCCTCACCCCGTCCCGACCCCGTCATCTCTCTCTCTCTCTCTCTCTCTCTCTCTCTCCCTCTCTCTCTCTCTCTCTCTCTCTCTCTCTCTCTCTCTCTCTCTCTCTCTCTCTCTCTCTCTCTCTCTCTCCCTCTCCCTCTCTCACCTGTTCCGACCCCCCTGTCTTCTCTCTTCCTCACCCCGACTCCTCTGTCTTCTTTGATACCCATCCTCAAACCACCTTGAACTACCAAAACAGCAGGAGAAACTATAGCTTGCACAAGCTATGTGGTATTAGCTAAACTTTAACAAGCTATGTGGTATTAGCTAAACT
>CM030189.1:2119510-2187010 GCA_017639675.1 Aplochiton taeniatus
TTGGGCTTCTCTCTGCCCCCTCACTGATCGTGAACAGCTGGAGCTTCTTCCTACATGTGTGTGTATAAGTGTGTGTGTGTGTGTGTGTGTGTGTGTGCGTGTGTGTTTACGTCTGTGTCAGTTTTGGTTAATCTCGCTCCGAGAGTCTGTACAACATTTGCTGCCGACATCCATCTTTGGTTCATGGCTTAGTGAAGAAGATCAAGAAATACACCTAGATCCAACGGCCTGCTCAGACTACGCAGAAATAGACGTCCTCGTCTTCGAGGCGCGTGTGTGTGTGTGTGTGTGTGTGTGTGTGTGTGTGTGTGTGTGTGTGTGTGTGTGTGTGAAAACACCCAGGCCAATCTTACAGTAGCTTTACAACATACTGTAAAATCACTGGAAAGATCCGTCAACCACATCCGCAGCTGGAGCGCATTATCTTCTCACTGACGTGCCTGTGTCAATACCAGCCTATCCTTGCAGGGTGTGTGTCTTTAAACACACACACACAAACACACACACACACACACACACACACACTCGAGCCCACTCCGAGAGTCTTATCACTCATACATCGTGTGTTGAAACCTCGGGTGAAAGGCAGGGAGATAACAGGAGGTTAACACTGTGTGGCCGGCCCGATGGTTTGTGTTTACATGGCCAAATGTTATGTTGCTAAGAAACGAGGTCGCCCTCCGTATCAAATTACGTTTTTTTGATTCTTCTCAGGGAGCCAGCGTGCATATTCATTATGGTATAATTGGCTTATCTACAGGAAGCCAGAGACACAGAAACAGGACACACAAAATGACAGTCTAGGATCTGAGAGGGGGTGGGGCCAAATTCTGGTCTGGCAATTGAATGTCCCAGCTAACCCTAACCCTATACCCTAACCCTAACCCTATACCCTAACCCTAACCCTAACCCACACCAAAAATCAATATACCCGGCCCGATGTACTGACAAAAGTGTAAAAACTCTTGGCTGTTATTTATTGGTTGTTATAGGAGTTACATCCACTTCAATAAATCAAATGTCGGTGTCTTTTCTAATTCACCGAGGGAAGCTAAATGCTTACTAAACTATGGACACAGTCCATTGGACCAGGCAAAAAAGACTGTGTTTGACCTGGAGATGAACAATAAAACAACAACAATAAAAAAAAAAAAAAAAAGGCTTTGTTTGACCTGGCAATTAACAATAAAACATCATCAAGAAACAAACAAACGAAAAAACAAAGAAACATGAAACGCCTGTGTTTGACCTGAGGAAACAATGGGGCAGTAGTTACTGCTATCAGTGACACACTGGAACAAACACTTCCCCACTTTCACCTTCATCTCACTGTAGAGTAAAAGGAAAGGCGGAGGATGTGTGTGTGTGTGCTTCTCTCTGTCTGTATCTGCGTGTGTGTGTGTGTTTGTGCTTGAGCTTCTGTGCGCCTGAGCTTCTGTGTGTGTGAGCTTCTGTGGTTGTGTGTGTGTGTGCGTGTGTGTGTGTGTGTGTGTGTGTGATCCATGAGTGCACATGCATTCTTGTGTGTCTTTACAGTTTGGGCTGCACACGTTCTGCCTGTCTTGGCCCCTGTGTGTGTGTGTGTGTGTGTGTGTGTGTGTGTGTGTGTGTGTGTCTATAGATGTATGAGTCATCCTGGGTTGACCCCGCCCTGTGTGGGCGCCTGGGCAGGGCGGGAATATTTGGCCAATGTCACGTTACAGAGAAAAGCAGTCTCTTTGTTCAAACGTCCCTTTCTGGGTCGCAGAGAGAGAAAACATCTTTCTCTCTGGTCCTGCTGACTCTGTGCTCGCCACACTACCACTACAAAAGAACCATTCGCACAGACGGACATTTCAATTCATAACAGACATTTCAATTTGGTCAGACAGACATTTCAATTCAGACTGACAGATATTTCAATTTGGCCCGAGACAGATTGCATATGTCTCAGGTGTACAGCAGCTAAAGAGTTAACAACGTAATGATACCCATGACATTAGAACAAGTCAATATCAGACATGCCCTCAGTATTCAATGAAACAGACCCCTAGCAGAAAATTAAATTGTCCTTTGTTGCCTTGACAACCGAAATAGGAACTCCAGTTGTTAATGTAGTGCCCCTGACAACACGCCTTGATAACCTTGAAAATAAACACATTGCTGAGCATACACCTCAATCAAAAATGTATATATGAGGATGCTCAGTTTTTTTAGAATACAATTTCGTACCGTTTTCAGGGGTATTGTCATAGCTTTGAAAAGTGTTTCATGAATCCAAATCTTCCGCTGCAGAGACTGTAGTTTTTATCTGACAGCATCTGCTTTCCTCAAAGAGACTCCTCTAATGTGTCCTCATCAAACCCCCAGCAGACATGAACTATTTCCAGGGAGACTAATATGAACTCATTTCATATCATCTGTGGGCATACTGTGGTACATAAAATCAACTTTCACACGAGGCATAATTATTTTATTAGAAACACAGCATATGGAAAAAACGAAGTGTTACAGGATGACGACAACTTCCCACCTCCGAAACGTTCTGTTATTGAAGCAGCATGGGATGAATGGAGCCTGTTCCCGGTTAAGAGATCAATCTGTGGATTCAAGATGGAAGTCTGCGTCCCAGCTTTGAAGTTTTCCAGACCGCCGAGCCGAGCCGACCGGGTAACGGACGTCTGGGGTAGCAGGCTAGCAACGAGATCAAGCAGCGTGTGGTCACAGTCACCCCCCAACCCCCACCAACACACATACACACACACACACACACACACACACACACACACCCTCCCCTAATTTCACTTTAACAGGTAACATTAATGTCCCAGCGCTTTGGCCACATGGTCTGACAGCAGTGTGCCACCATCTTGTATTTGGTTCAGGAACAAGCTCTCTCTCCTAATAGGCTCTGAATGAATGGAACGGTAAAAAACTTTATAGATCCCGAGGGAAAATGTAATATCATGTGTGACATGGCTATGACAGAATTATCTTTATATATATATACATACATACGTATTCATAAATATACATACACATATAAGCATTATACAAAGAATCTACAGCAGCAGTAGATATATTCCATTTGTTAGTTTGACCAACTGTCGACAAGTAAATAAGTCAGAACTGATTTCTCCTAGAATCCTGATGTGTGGGTATGTGTGTGTTGAGAAGTAAGGGTAGGGGGTCTACGTCTGCTTTAGATTATGTAAATGGACGGTTAATATGGACTCAATGAGCATATCTTCATCGAAACGCTCCCGGAAATGGAATTGGCACAAGAGGCGCGCGTGCGCGTGCACACACACACACACAGCTTTCCAGAGTTGAATGCTTCGTGATCAGTGAGCCCAGAGGTCAGACGGTAATATGTTAAACTTCAAGGCAGTCCAGCAATATGGAAACACTTACAGGGAGTCTTGACTACCTGCTTTAAATGAATAGAGGGAGTCTTAGGACTGTCTCCATGACTACAGGGAGTCTTAGGACAGTATCCGCAGTTACAGGGAGTCTTAGGACTGTCTCTGTGACTACAGGGAGTCTTAGGACAGTATCTGCAGTTACAGGGAGTCTTAGGACTGTCTGTGACTACAGGGAGTCTTAGGACTGTCTCCATGACTACAGGGAGTGTCTTAGGACTGTCTCCGTGACTACAGGGAGTCTTAGGACTGTCTCCATGACTACAGGGAGTCTTGGGACTGTCTCAGTGCTTTAACGACTGGACCATGTTACTGTAAGTTTTGGGGCAGTACGCAATGTTTTTTTCTTGATCCTAAGAAACCAGTGGCACGTTTGTGTGTGTTAGTGTCTGTGTGTGTGTGTGTGTGTGTGTTACACCCATCTACATTCCTAATCACTCTCACCTGTCCTGTCCTTCCCTTTGGGGAAAGCAGGCATTGAAAACAATACTTCATGACACCTTGAGTCTATACTGTAACAAGTTCCAACAGCGTCCGTAGTTCGTCTGCTTTAAGAAACGCTTTTAATTAGCCTTGGCCGCGCCTGACAACGAGCCTGGCCTCAATAGGAAGAACAATGTGTGTTAAAAGGATGTGAGAAAAGGTGCTAAAACTCTCTTCACACTTCATTCTCACGTCAGGTTAAACTGGCCGGGTTGGATGAGACAGGAGTGAGACAGGGGTGGGACAGGGGTGAGACAGGGGTGGGGGCTGTTAACCGACGGCACTCAGCACCCCCCGCCCATCACATCCAGAAGGCTATTGTGACATCAGCGTCTCCACGGTTGCTGCAGCTTGAGAAGGTCAATCATTCAAGGTATTTGTAGCTTTGTTTCTTTTTTTTCCTAGTCCTACAACAACACTGAGTAACAAACATTGTTTCAGACCCTGTCAGTTCACTGAAGAGTAACTGGTTCACTGATTGCACCAAGTCAAGTCCTGAACGACACAACTTTGACTTGTGGCACAAACTAAGGTTAAGTGATGAGTGGTTTTGGGCAGTGGCTTGGGATACGCCTTTGACACATGTTCAATCCGGAAACCACTCCGCCTTTAAATTTGATCACTCATTAGACTTACTACATGGAAACACAGCTTGTATCGGCGTTAGGGCCCGGTCATTTTAGAGCGGTAACCTGCTCCAGTCACCAGCGATAGCATGGAACATATGACAGAAGGAATGGACGTCAAACATGAAAAGCCATAATGTTGGTGCAGACTGGAGCTGGTGGTTTCTGTCAAATTCCCATTACATTGAGTGGCATCCCCATTGCATGAGTAAACACATATTCATTACAACCAAAACCAGCACCTATATTTAGTTTGAGCCTAATGTCATTATAACCTCAAAAAAGGCTGAATTCTGGTCAGTGGCAAATATTCTGCCATAAAAGTTTCACTGGGCTGTGATTGGACAGGCTTTGGGGGGCGGGGCTTACAGCATATGAGGTCACAGTTGGATTGCCATATCGTGTCTGTGCGCGCACAAGTTACCGCCCGCTCAATGTCTCGCTAACCAACACCGAATGTCAAGAAACCACAAGCTGCTGGGAAACCTGACCCTAAAGATCCTTAATCTCATAAAGGGTGTTGATGAGTCATCGCCAAGCCATGCTATTTTGCTGAATACCGCTGGAGTATGGTACTACATGAAAAGCAGATTTTGATCTATTTACTGTGATTCACACAGTGTAGCATTTAGCTTGACAAATACTGTTTTACACTATCTGTTTCCCTGGACAGTCCCTTTACAGAGTGTCACTCTGGGAAACTAAGCTAAAATACCCCCAACTCTAACAAATCAGGTATTTTTGGATCAAACTGTGAATTGGCACCCACCACGGTCACCCATTAATTCCATCAGAATGACGGACAAAAAGACAGCACTAGATAAAGATATGGACGTAAGAAGTACAATCACTAGGGGAGTCTAACAGAGAGGGACGAATGAGAAAGGACAATGAGGAGAACAAGAACCAAGAACAAAACAGAAACTCCTACTCTGCAGACTTCTTGGGAGAAAAACAGGTGATGTTGCCATCCCAAGCAGTGAGGGGCTCTGGAGCCTCGCCCTAACCCCAAACCTGTTTGTCATCACTTAATGGCACCAGGCGGGCAGGGACCACAGGTGATACCAATCCGGCCTAACGAGGTGGCATGCCCTCCATAACAGATCACTTTTGAGGGTTGGAGTTTTAGTATCGGTGAGTTTTACATATTCATGGCTAAAATAGCAAATTGCCCTGTCATGCTCCGCTTTCGAACCACATTTTCCAATTATCATCCTCAGTATTACATCTTCGTTGTAGGCCTACCTCTCATTCTGGCATGACCCATTGATGAAAGACATCAGTATATTAGACACTGGTGTGTTTTGGGATGAATTGTCTGGCATCTGAATGAACTGCCTTCTTACAGTATTTTACGTAGGGTATGTTGTAGTGATGTCTTTTTTTCCATGACATGCGGACCAATGGAAGCTTAATTTGTTTCTGGTTATTTAATTCACTGTGGACAGGGATTGTTTTCTGCAGATGCTGTTAATGCTTCGATGTTTTCCCCCTGTCAGACCTTTCTAAGAATTGCTGCTTCAATCACAGTTGACATTGTGTGAAGAAAACATTTCCTCTTCAATAATTTATGAACTGAACTGAACTTTTATAAATTGTATAGTTTGTTATATTCATTTATTTTTTACATTTATCCTGTGCTCTTATCCCCAACTTTGTATTTATGGTTGACTGCTTCTGAGCCAGCCTATTGAGATAATAAAAAAAAAAAAAAAAAAAAAAAAAAAAAAATATATATATATATATATATATATATATATATATATATATATATATATATTTATTTATTTATTTATTTTTTTTTTTTTCTCTCCTCATTGATATCGGTGTAGTGTTTCAGTGCTGTTGAATTTGATAAGGTACCAAAAGGAAACCACAATCCTTGGGCAAAACGTGTTGAGACATCTAACCCCAATGGGCCCCTGATACACCCCGCTCTAAAATAGCTGGCCAAGAATAAATATGTGGCGTACCTTTTTAAGATACACCTGAAGTGACCCCAAACCATGTGAGTTTAATGGTTGCTTTGCCTACAGAGTCCAAGATAAGTATTAATTATTTTGGAGTGTTATACCTTTGTTTTTGTCAGTGCCGTGGGTAGAGGAAAGTGGAAAGCCGGGAAAAAAAAAAACTCTGGATGTACACACTTGGATGTGACGGCAAGGAAAAACACTTGAGCTGTGGAGTCCTTTGTCTCCATGTACTAAACAGTGCACACACCAAAAATACAACACACACACACTCTGTTAGACGCACACACTGGCTCTCACGAACAGTGCACGCACAAAAACGCAAAATACAAAAAGCACTCTCGCATACACGCTCACTCTCTCTTTCAAACACACACACCGTCGCCCACAAACTCTAGTCTCTCGCTCTGTCGAACACACACACATTCACCCACACACACACGCATATACAGCAGACTGAGGGAGTGTTAGCCATGTATCTGTTGACATCTGGCTCTGATTTCCTTTCCCCATGTCACCGGCACTGTGGCTCTGGGGCTTCACAGCGGACAGCCCTGGCTAAAGCTACGCTGGTCTACCGCCCTGCATGACTCCTGCTGCTGAACATTTTACAAATTAAAGACATCTAAAGACAAAACAAAAAGGTTGAATATTAGTATTATATTAAAACAGAAAGGTTGAATATTAGTTTTATAATAACAAAACATAAAGGTTAAATATTACTATTACAATAACAAAATGTAAAGGTTGAATATTAATCTTATGATAACAGAACGTAAAGGTTGAATATTGGTATTATAATAATGAAATATAAAGGTTGAATATTAGTATTATAATAACAACAAAACAAAGGTTAAATATTATTATTATAACAAAACAAAACGTAAAAGTTAAATATTATTATTATAATAATGAAACAAAACCAGTAAAGTTCTAGGATGTTGTTTGGTAGAGTTGGTATAGTAGTTCTGATACATTATTACAATTACAGCTATAAGTGTGTATTTAACCATGCACATTATTTCACAAGAATGTCTTTACAACGGGAGCATCTTACAGTGTTTGTGTGTGTTAGGTTGTTGGACAATCTTTACAGCCACATTCTGTGACCTGAATCAAACCACAATTTACAGATTTGATTATTTTAAAAGATGCAAACATTTCTACTTATGTCCCTATATACAGTATATTAACCGTGTTACCAATTGAACTTGGGCAACCGAATGCAATAAATAGGGATTTACTTTTTTTATTCATTTTTATTTTGCCAAACTGACTTTGGTATTTTAAGGTAGTGTGTGGTTATGAAGTCTATCTGTTGATGTGAAATTAACCAAATTATTTGTCTGAAGGTCAAGCCTACATGTCTAATTTCCCAAAAAGTTGGACTATCCCTTTAAGGTCAGACATCATTGTTTTTGTCCAACCAGCCACCAACCTCCATGTGGTCCTTGACCATCCAGGAAGCTGTGTTCTAGTTTACAATACAGCTATGGAACCAGAGACCTGGAGAACCAGACATCTGGAGAACCAGAGATCTGGAGAACCAGAGACCTGGAGAACCAAAGATCTGGAGAACAAGAGAATTAGAGATCTGTAGAACCAGAGATCTGGAGAACCAGAGAATTAGAGATCTGGAGAACGGGAGAAACAGAACCGGAGTCAGGCCTTGGCTGACCGAGCCACCAGCTGGCAGTTAACAGGACCAACGACTGTTTGTTTTAATAGCCAGACAGTGTGAGGATTGAGTCAAAGATCTCTCTATCTCTCTCTGTCTCTCTCTCTCTGTCTGTCTCTCCTTCTCTCTCTCACCCTTTGTTTTTATTTGTTTGTTGTTACACACCTAAATACCAAACCAAGTTCCTTGTATGTGAAAACCTACTTGGCAATACAATTAATTCTGATTCTCTCTCTCCCTCTCTCTCTCTTTCCATTCTTCTATGTACTCTTGCTGATCCTTTTGTGTGATGCGACTCTCTTTATTTCCCTCGGGCTCCATTGCAATCTTTCACTAGTCTTTCTCCCTCTCTTTCTCTCTCTCTCTCTCTCTCTCTCTCTCTCTCTCTCTCTCTCTCTCTCTCTCTCTCTCTCTCTCTCTCTCTCTCTCTCTCTCTCTCTCTCTCTCTCTCTCTCTCTCTCTCTCTCTCTCTCTCTCTCTCTCTCTCTCTCTCTCTCTCTCTCTCTCTCTCTCTCTCTCTCTCTCTCTCTCTCTCTCTCTCTCTCTCTCTCTCTCTCTCTCTCTCTATATATATATATATATATATATATATATATATATATATATAGCGAGTGGCTCCTACCTCGGTTGACCCCTCGGCAGACTGGTGTAATTAGATCAGGAGCTCTGCTGAGAACCACTTCAGATACAGCTGGCCAGGACAGAAGCGGCTGTTTTACAGGACCAGGGAGGGGGGGGGGGGGGTCATTAGTAAATGGTCCACAGTGAGACCAATGGAACGGAAACAGGTTGTTATTTACAGATCGAGTTTCCATTGTCGTTGTTCATTTTTGTTGTTTTTAGGGTTAGGGTTGTTGTTTTTTAGGGTTAGGGCTGTTGTTGTTTAGGGTTAGGGTTTCCACCGTTGTTGTGGTTTAGGGTTAGGGTTTCCATTGTTGGTATTGTTGTTGTTGTTGTTTAGGGTTAGGGTTTCCATCGTTGTTGTTGTTGTTGTTTAGGGTTAGGGTTTCCGTCGTTGTTGTTTTGTTGTTTTGACTGGTGTACACATGGTTGTCACAGGCTCACGTATCCCCAGTTAAAATGTTTCATGTGACTCTTATGGAAATTTGAGAATTTATTATTTCCGTCTTATAATTTATGCTCATGTGCTGTGTACTCTTAATATTTCACAAGGAATAGCCACAGGTGAGAATAGCCACATAGCAGCTATTTGTCCGTCCTCCCCCAAACCCCCCATCACTTAATGACGTAGTCAATAGCTACATGCCTGGTTGAAGGCGCCAAAGGTGACTAGTCCATAGTCCTGTACCTCAACGGCTAAGGGCGCCAAAGGTGACTAGTCCATAGTCCTGTACCTCAACGGCTAAGGGCGCCAAAGGTGACTAGTCCATAGTCCTGTACCTCAACGGCTAAGGGCGCCAAAGGTGACTAGTCCATAGTCCTGTACCTCAACGGCTAAGGGCGCCAAAGGTGACTAGTCCATAGTTCTGTACCTCAACGGCTAAGGGCGCCAAAGGTGACTAGTCCATAGTCCTGTACCTCAACGGCTAAGGGCACCAAAGGTGACTAGTCCATAGTCCTGTACCTCAACGGCTAAGGGCGCCAAAGGTGACTAGTCCATAGTTCTGTACCTCAACGGCTAAGGGCGCCAAAGGTGACTAGTCCATAGTCCTGTACCTCAACGGCTAAGGGCACCAAAGGTGACTAGTCCATAGTTCTGTACCTCAACGGCTAAGGGCGCCAAAGGGGGATACAAATATAGAAGGTAGGCTGAACACAAAATGCTGCTATGGTTAGCTATGCGCAGCTAACGTTAGTTTAGCTAATGCTAGCTGGCAAATATCATACAATAGTATACAACACCCAGGTGTAAATAACATGGTTGGCTACGGACACACGGGCACAGATTGTCTATGCCATTATACACACCCGGGTGTAAATAGCATGGTTGGCTGCTCACCCCGGGCGCAAATAGCATTGTTGGCTATGGACACCTGGGTGCACCCCGGGTGCACTTAGCATTATTAGCTACCTACATCTGGGTGCTAATAGCATCTGCCTATATGTTATTATATTCACAACTTTTAAAGTACACACCTAATTTCTATGTACAATCTGTATGTATGTATACACTTTTAAACGTATATGATAAATAGTTAGGACAAATGAACAATATGTCTATTTTTATTCAAATAAATGTGCAAACATGTTTATTTGAAATGCTAAATCTTGGTCTACCATACACACAATCCAGGAATATAAGATTATAGAACAAAGAAAAAAAAAATCGAATAAATTAGAAAAAGACGATACATAATAATAATGACAATGTATTGCATTTGATAGAGCGCTTTTCTAGACAACCAAAGTGTTTTACACTAAGGTTATAGGGGGGAGTAATGTGTAGCACCATGTCGTCAAGAGGAAGTAACATCATGGAGAACCTACAGAATGTATAAGTGTGTCACTCGTGTAAACCTTCCACTATGGGTCATATTTGGTTAGGTGTGTTGTCTCAGTATTATCACGTTTTGGTTTGACATAATCAATCACTTTGCCCTTTGGCACAGGGCTTGGTACTGGTGTTTGGTCAGCTGCATCCTTTCAACCAGCGGAGGTTAATCTGCTGTCACTCATCCTGGCCAGGTGAACAAACCGACAAAATGTATCTCGACAATGCCATACTCAGACACCATGACCATTTATTTAGTGCCATATTTGTCCTTGACTCCGCTCGCCACTCCTAGTTTTATTTAAGCCCCCCCCCCTTACTCTCTCTCTCTCTCTCTCTCTCTCTCTCTCTCTCTCTCTCTCTCTCTCTCTCTGTGCCGCCCCCCCCCCCCCCCCCCCCCCCCCTCTTTTCCTCACTGATTATTTCTTACCACGAACAGCACTATTCCCTTTTTCACTCAAGATATAATCTAATGTCCTTTATGTGAGATATAGTTGGGCCTTAAAGAACAAAAACAAACTAAATCCGTTTTGTTCACACAATCCTGCTCTCTCTCTCTCTGTCTCTCTCTCTGTCTCTCTCTCTCTCTCTGTCTCTCTCTGTCTCTCTCTCTCTCTCTGTCTCTCTCTCTCTCTCTCTGTCTCTCTCTGTCTCTCTATCTCTCTCTCTCTGTCTCTCTCTCTGTCTCTCTCTCTCGCTCTCTCTGTCTCTCTCTCTGTCTCTCTCTGTCTCTCGCTCTCTGTCTCTCTCTCTGTCTCTCTCTCTCTCTCTGTCTCTCTCTCTCTCTCTCTCTCTCTCTCTCTGTCTCTCTCTCTCTCTCTCTCTGTCTCTCTCTCTCTCTCTGTCTCTCTCTCTCTCTCTCTCTCTCTCTCTCTCTCCGTCTCTCTCTCTCTCTCTCTCTCTCTCTCTCTCTCTCTCTCTCTCTCTCTCTCTCTCTCTCTCTCTCTCTCTCTCTCTCTCTCCCTCACTTTGTATAATTGCTAACTGAACGTTTTCAAATGATCCCAGCCTCCTATTGTCGGTGAAAGGCAATTGAGAAAACGCAAAGATATATATAATTATGATCATTATAATAATAGTATTCTGAGCACCGTGTAATACTTTCACATATATTAAAGTCGTTTGAAACATTAAGATGCCATAATGCATTTAAACCTAATTTAATTAAATCTAATTTAAAATATTTTCAAAGATTGTTTTTTCCATGCCATATGCAAATGCTGCTTATTCACCTTATTTTGTTTTTTAAATAAAAATAGAAGAGCTATTATATTTATTTTGAAAGGTTTTTACACCAAACTGAATACCCATTATATTCCACAAATGGTTCAAAATAGTATTAAAAAAATATTATAAAAAAATACTGACTTAAGACTTGACCTGAAAGAGAAGAATCCTGTCACTGTTTTTCATAAGCTAAAGAATAGAATCCTGTCACTGTTTTTCATAAGCTAAAGAATAGAATGCTGTCACTGTTTCATATTTCATAACCTAAAGAGTAGAATCCTGTCACTGTATTTCATAAACTCAGTCCACTCATACTTTTGTAAACAGTTATTACATTATGTAAATAGGCTAATTAGTCTGAACTATCATTGTCTTTGCTTTTTAAGTAAATTTGTATAATTATTTGATTATTTTGTTACTTTAAAAATCGTGTTTATTTGTCAACTACATGGTAAGATAACTGAACGGCAGGACTTGACTGTAAAAGTTATTTGGCCTCATTAAGATTTCTCCATGTCCAAAGGTTAACAAACCAAAATCCCCCGTCTAAAAATAACCCGTATGAAAACACAGATTATTTCATGTTTTTAAAAGGTCTACAATTTCTACTCTGTTATTCTGTCCATTTGGGATCAGCTGCTGGACCTCTTCCCAAAACCACTTGCTTCTCTGAGCCACCCTCCTTTAGAGCGGACCACTGTAACTGTCCAACATCCACACCTCTTTGTGTGTGTGTGTGTGTGTGTGTGCGTGCATGCGTGCGTTTTGTGTGTGCCTGCCTCAAAACGTGTGATTTGACTGGGATTTCAAAAACAGATGACACAAGTGAATCTGAAAACAATTTACATACAAAATAAAAAGCTGACCAACACATTCTGTAGTGCGTTCAGAACACTATACACGTAGCGATGACTTTATTTTCACGTCGTGGTGGTTCTACAGGAGTACGGGCCTCCGGGATCAGTAGCCTTCCAGTATCTCCACAAGAATCGTTCCCGCTGCGAAACCTTTGCTCCCTCCAATGTGTTTTTGTGTGCCTGTGACTCACCGCTGTGGTACGATACACATCCCATCCTAAAAAACGCTTCCAGAACATACATGGAGGAGAAGTGAAACGAAGGGTAAAAGTCATTGAGTCATACTCCTTACCAACTGCCAAACGGTTTCAAACCTGTTGTTTTGACGGTGACTTGTACATCTGCTTTAATACAACGTTAGCACAGGGTGAATTTGAGTCGAGGTCTCTTGATTGAAATCTTACAGTTCTGTCTCTAAATTTTCGAATTATGTTTCTGAAGCATTTAAGCATATTTCCATTAAACACACACACACATACATGAATCTGGAAACTGGAAAAAACAAAGTCTTCAGGTTCTTTTAGTATGTATAATCAGGTTGTAAGAATTTAGAGTTAAATCATAACACAATCATGGACAAAGGAAATTTGACTTGTTTGTCCACGGGCCCTCCAATGCACACCACTACCCATGATGATAGTGGTTCTCTACCTAGGTAGAGAGTCCTGTACAATGGCATTCACAGCATATGTATACCTTTATATGTATAGCCTTCACCAACTGCCCCAGACATGGTGCTATAGCGGTATTCTTAGAGTGTGATAAATATGATTACGTCCCTGTAATAACAAATATGGTAATCAATAAACAATAATCATGCAAATCATAATATGGACATCTAACATATAAACCCAAAGCCCTGATGATTTTAATGCTTTATCAGCAGGGCTGCACACCACCCAGTAACAAATCCAAAAATCAATGTAGCTTAAGAACTACAGGATGATGACATTCACAATTCCTATTTTAAAGAGGCTTCTCTGCCCGCTATTTAAACGAATATGGCCGTCAATTTTGGAAAACCATAGCTACATTTGGATTTAGCCATTACAAGATACCCTACGAAAGAGAGAGCAGGATGAAATAGGATGTCTGAGAAGAAAGAAACAGAATTTGGACTTTTGTTTTTTTTTATCTTATGAATGGCAATAGTATACCTCCTTCAAAGTAAAACAATTTGATTATTAATAATAATAATTCATATCATTATCATCCCAGCGGGTTTGACATAAAAACAGTGTCATTCATCTAAAGGTATTTACTATATATGTTCTTACCCAAACAAATTACAGTAACTAGTTAAAGTGCATCATCACTAACATGATATCATTATCACAGGTAAAAAAAAGATATACCTATAGAGAAACCACTTTGCAAATATAGTATAATATAGAACTTATTAGAGTGACACACTTTGTAGCCAGGATTGGTCACATTTTGGTCTGTGTTATGGTTGGAGTTTTGGAGAACTGTTTTTTTCCCGCTGAGAACATGCCATGGTATGTAACTTGAGCTTAGCCATTAAATCTACGAGGAGACCCCCAGCCCCGTTCTTAAGACCCCCCCACCCCCAACACCCTCCATAACCATCATAGCCATCTCCTAGAGAGACCAATCTTCACCAGCAGCTCCCATGAACCACCAGTCATTTGACATCAAACGAATTGGGTGGTCCAGGAGAGAAGGAAACAAACCAAACAAGGCTGGGCCACTGTGTTTCATCTCTATCCTCGTTTCAAAATCAATTTGGTGGAACTCGTGGTGAGGTAACGTTAGCCAGGCCCCAGCCTTCCTCCTGCTTTCTCTCGGCTCCCATTACAGGAGCGCAGATGAGATGAGCACCAGAGCTCACACAAGATGGCCGCCCTGCTGTTCTTTCAGCCTTGAAGTTGGGACATTGGTACTGACAAGTACGGATATTGTTACCATGTAAATTAATATTTGTGGGACTTAAAAAACGTGGGGAGTCTGTGTGTTTTATGTTGTTACCCTCCCATAATTTAATTCAAGTCAAAATGTATATTGTGTATTGTGTTGAAACTCTGAAGTCATGAGTTTATTTTTGTTTTTTTGTTGTTGTTGTTTGATTTGGTTTGATATGTTGTTGTTATTTATTTCAGAGGCAGGGTGGACAGTCCCCTGTCCGATAGCAGCGTTGTGTAAGAGAAACAGAGGAAAGGTTTCATCAGACCGTCTGAGCTACTCAGAGTTAGTGATTCATTTCTTAATCCAAAAATGTCACAAAGATCGGCCTTGTCTTTACTTTTTTCTTTAGCTGCCATATGCAAGGAAAACACATCACATTTTTATTATCTTCATAAAATAGCAAACCCAACAGGGGAATAAAGACTGCCATGTTTAAAAGTCACAACTATCAAAACATTGCATTTGACTTTAAATTTGACCACATCTCTTAAAATCACTGTGTTCCAACGTCTGGAAATGTGCTTGTGACTATTATAACATAATAGCTCGTTTTGTTATGACAGTAATAATCAGTTTAAAACTAATAAGGTACAAATGATCCGTGGGGACAAGCAGTGACTTGAAAAGCACATATTTCATATTTCAAATTTCTCCCCACGTTGTCCCCACCCTACAAGTTGTACTTTTCCATTTCCCTCCTTTTTTGTTTTTACGACCCTTTTGGAGGAAACAAGCCGTGCCAAACCAGTTCCTGGGCTGTTCTGTTTTCACACCGCTACGCCAATCCAACCTGAACCGAACCGCTCCAGAGCTCAGCCCTGCCTCCTTTTAAGTCCCCATTTCATCAAAGGGAAGTCGTGTCATCTGTATTGTAAATCACGTTTCAGACTGACTGAAACATCCGTTTTTTTCTTCTCCTTTGTTTATTGTACTCGGGATTAAAAACAGTAGTGGGGGTGGGGGTGGGGGTGGGGGGGTGGGGGTGGGGGGTGGGGGGGTGGGGGGGTGGGGGTGGTGGTGGGGTGGGGGTGGGGGTGGGGTGGGGGTGGGGGTGGTGGTGGGGTGGGGGTGGGGGGGGGTGGGGTGGTGGTGGGGTGGGGTGGGGGTGGTGGTGGGGTGGGGTGGTGGTGGGGTGGGGGTGGGCAGTTACATTTTAATTGGGCCATTGGTGTATACTGTAATCAGGCCTTTTGTTGTTGCAATATTATGGAAATGAAGTAATATTTAGTACCGACAGCTCAGAGTGTGATTAATGTCTCAATATCTGGTGATTTGTACTAATGGTCAAAGCAGAATCCTTGGGAATCCTTTATCAGACGAATGCAGCTGCATATTCATATATTAAAAAATAATTCAGCACAAAACGTTGCTCACTTATTTGAGTGAAACACATTCTAAGGGTTACACTCCACAGTACAAATATAGGGATGAGTTAGTCCAGCAAATCTATTTTGCGTTGGTTTTATGAACACTGTTTTGGAACGGAACATATTTACATTTAATAGAATCAACTTTAACTCTGATTTTTAACGTAACATGATTCGTTTAGACACATTCAAAAACCGGACATTTTCTGTTGCTGGTTTTAATAGGTCATCTTAAATGGAATTGACTCAAGTAATGCATGTATACAGGTAGAACTGAGTCAGTTAATAATAATAATAACAATAATTCATTTAATTTATTTAGGGATTTTCAAGACACAAAGCACTGGCTTTAAAATGTACTATTTTGTTTCAGAAAATATACTTTCAGGATACCACAATGATGGCCTTTACAACGTTTATAAGATGTAGCTTTCAGTGTTAGGGTATTGAATATTGGTATTTAATAAATGCATCCTAATGTGTGAGTCAGTACACTTTTGTGTGCGTGTGTGTGTGTGTGTGTGTGTGTGTGTGTGTGTGTGTGCATGGGGGGAGGGGGACATTGAGAGTTTGTGAGGTTGTGAGTAAGTGTTCTGTGTGTGTTCTTTGTGTGTGTGTGTGTGTAAGAACTGGTAGAGTGAGGGGTGTAAACCCAGGGTGAATCAGAGAGCAGATATGTTCTTTTTTAAGGAGCGTGACTCATGTCCATGGTAATGGCTGTTTTGAGATCCGCTGCCAACAAACATGAACGCACACCCGTGTCTCCCACATCTCCCTTCATACCCTCCTCCTCCTCCTCCTCCTTCTCCTCCTCTCTCGTTCTTTCTTCTGCTCCTCTGCCTCTCCCGAAAATCTCCTTT
This sequence comes from Aplochiton taeniatus, assembly GCA_017639675.1. Taxonomy (NCBI): domain Eukaryota; kingdom Metazoa; phylum Chordata; class Actinopteri; order Galaxiiformes; family Galaxiidae; genus Aplochiton; species Aplochiton taeniatus. The sequence goes on from CM030189.1 coordinate 2,136,358, forward strand.
CATCCCCTCTGTCTCCTCCTCCTCTCTAGTTCTCCGCTACACACCTCCTGTCTCCTCCTCCTCCTCTCTCATTCTCTCCTCTGCTCCTCGGCATCTCTTTTCATCCCTCTGTCTCTCCTCCTCCTCCTCCTCCTTTGTCCCCATCACGCTTCTGTTTGGTTTATTTTCTCATTTAGCGGTGTTCTAAAGCAGAGCGGGGAATCTTTGATTGAATCCCCAAAAGGGGAGTCCATTTTGAATGGTCGGAACATCAAGCTACTTTGTGCAGGATGCTGAGGAGATATGACAGAATGACTCATCGTGGATCTGCTGGGCAACGGGGAAACATGTTGTGTTTTACCCGCCCTCTCCTGGCCTCTTCTGTTTGTCTAGCTCGGCGTGCAAACCTTTTTTAAATGTTCCGTGATGCTTCGGGAACACAGAGGTATTAAACAGAATACGAGAGATAAAAACACAGAGGTATAAAACAGAATAGGAGATATAAAAACACAGAGGTATAAAACAGAGAATGAGGGAGATAAAAAGAGAGAAGGTGCTGGAGAAGGTATCAGAGCCTGATAACAATGAGAGAGAGAAACAGAGAGGAGGGAGAATTATGAGAGAGAGAGAGAGAGAGAGAGAATCAGTGAGGATAATTAGATAGAGAGAAACAAGGGGAGAGACGAAGAGAGATCGAGTGTGAGTAATGAGAGCGAAAGAGAGGGATGTAGAAATGAGGAAGTGAAAGACCCCTAGGAGCTAGTGGTGGTTGAGGTGTGAAGAAACTGATATCCTCTTGGAGAGTGTTCTAGAGCATAGAATTAAAAAGACTAGATTGGTCAGACAGCTCAGAACCATCGTGGCAAGTTCGACCTGGGGGAGGGGGCACAAGATGGCTGATCCCTGTTACCATGGCTATCGTTGTTAACAACACCGACATAAACCACTTTCCATCCTTTTATTTAGCATTTCTGTTTTAATTTATATCATAGATGACTGTGAAGACACAGGTTACCAACGGTGACGGTTGGGTTTTTGATGTGGATTCATATTTCTATGTGCTGGAGGCCGTGGTGGGACTCTGTCGAGGAGTAAGTGACGTGTTTTGGTCGGAGAAGTGTTGGCGGTTGAACTGCCCTTCCTCTCTCCTTCCTCCACTGAACATAAATCTTGCTATTTCAAACTTTTTCTGAGAAGGGGGAAATGAGAATGACTAATGAGATTGATCACGATATGAAATATACATTTTTATATAAATATAAAAATTAACTGGGAGGGAAAAATAGAATAAAATAAAATAAAAGAACCTAGAATAATTTACCTTCATAATTTTTCCCGACACCTTCAGACACAGCTTTTCAAACCATCACCACTTCTATCACTGTCATTTCATATGTAATGTGTGATTTGCATTTTGTAACAATAATACTTTTGATGTCATTTTGAACTGGTTCTTTTTGTTCAATGAACAAGTTCATGTGTCTCACATCCAAGCAGTTGAAAACTTTTGTTTATTCTTTGGGGACATTTTTTTTATTTGATGATCTGTTGTGAGTTCTGGATCTAGAGTTTTGGAAAATGCCCACAGGGGTTGTTATTACCGCAGAAGTGATTGGCATTTCTTTAAGTGTGTACTGTAGTCAAGTCAAATGTATTTGTAAAGCACATTTAAAAACAACCCACATTTACCAAAGTGCTGAGCCAACCAGTCCAACCAATTACAAACTGCTGTGCTCAATCAAAAGCACTTTCATCTTTGTGGTCTTTGTCATAGTAGTTCTGTATGTGGAGGATTCTGGAGAGAGAGATTGTTCAAGTCTACAGAAAGATGGGCAGAAACACAAACATACTGTTGAAACAAAACCTTTTTCTTTTTCTCCACAACAAATCAGTGCAACATATGCACAGCACATACAGGACACATTACAGTTGTGTGAACAAAAAAAGATGCTCTCTATTGAATACAGTAAACAGAAAATAACTTTGAGGAAAGAACATGACGTACAAAATTCTTAGGCTGCATCTCGCTGCCTGGCTGGCGTGCCACAGCGCCTTATCAACATAGCCGGCAACGTCTTCCCTGGCTGGACAGTGTGTACATCCTGATTTATGAGTCGACAATTGAGCAATTAGATGTTTGGCCAGTTGGCACGTGTTTTGAGTGTTATGGGTGTGGCATTTTGAATGACAGTATTTTGAAAGGGCCAACAAGTGACTTCATGTCAGATTCCTGTGTCTGATGTAGAGAACTGTGTGTAGTGTTTTTGCAGAGCACTGTGTGTAGTGTTTGGCAAAAAAGAAAAAAGAAAAAAAAAAGTGTGAGGAGAATGCGTTTAGTTGTACATATCTTGGCAGAGGTGTTGCTCTCTGAATGTCAGTTTCAATAACTGTGCTTTATGTGTAAAGCAGAGAGACTTGGTGTTAAAGAGAAAGAAAGAGATATAGAGGGATACAGAGAAAGAAAGAAAGAGAGAGAGATAGAGATACAGATACCGAGAGAGAGAGAGAGAGAGAGAGAGAGATACAGAGACAGAGAAAGAAAGAGAGAGAGATACAGAGAGAGAGAAAGAAAGAGAGAGAGAGAGAGAGATACAGCGAGAGAAAGAAAGAGAGAATGCCAGTGTTCACGGCTTTTGCAACAGACCCTTAAAAAATGTCAATGTTTTATTTGCACGCAGCAAAGACAACAGCATTGAACGACGTCTGTCTGAAGTCGTTAAGCATAATCTTCTTTGGCACCTCATGTGCAATCCTCAAGTCTGGTTCTAACACTTGGAACAAATCCACAGCCTCTCTCTCTCTCGCTCTGTCTCTCTCTCTCTCTCTGTCTCTCTCTCTCTCCCTTTCTCTCTCTCTCTCTCTCTGAAGGCTGTTAGAGCAAGGCGCTTGTGTCACCCCTCTCTCTCCGACAATCAAGATTTTTCTTCAGCCTCCCACGCTCTCAAGGTGGCCCATCTTTAATTCTACATTTACACGGGAGAATGGACGCCTTGAGAAGGTGTCTTTACTCTGGTGAAGGTAGATTAGAGAACAAAAGCCAAAACTCTTCAAAACGCTGAATTTAAGAGGTGTATTTTTATCCACTGGTGACAGTCAAATCTATATATTTTGGATATATTTAATTTAATATAGTTCATTTAAAACAAGCTATATTTGAATGTTGTGGCGTCGTCTAGTAATGTAAAGCCACAGTTTAAATGAGTTGCTACAACTAGCAGTCTTGATTGACATCAGTTTAAATTAGTAACAGAAACCAGTATTCAGTCAGACAAACTCATCTGACTTACAACACTTATCGAACGTGAATACGCATTCGTTTTTGGCGTGGTTGGGTCTGCTACATATTTAAAGCTCCCTGTCGTTCATATCCTGGACAACATCCAGAGGCAGGGAGCACATATCCATCAATCCCCCTTTGGAACAGGATTAGCAGAACAGATTAGCAAACCAGAGGTGGCAGTTGGGGTGGAGGAGGGAAGATCTTCCCGTCAGCTCATCCAACAATCACAGAAGCTAACTTTGACATCAGGTCATGTAAACAATAACCCCACTCCCCGTTGAAATTGCGTTTGATTGTGAACAGGTGCGGCGAGTCACGAGTGTGTCGCAGACGCAGAGTGACCGCTTACGTCGGTAGCGCACAGACTTCGAGTTATCTGCCGGAACTTTCTGAAAACTGAAAAGCTCCAAGTATTACCCCACAGATTCAATTATTAAGTACGTATGACCATGTTATTAATCTGCAGCGTTAACCCAGTAGTTTCATTGGAGGTCTGGTGTGACTTACTAAACTTTCCAGCATGGCATCCACCTCTCTCTCCCAGTATTAAACCTAGTATGACCTGTCATCATGACTCAGGTTATCCTGAACTTTGTTTACTTACATTTTTGCCAGAATGTCAAGTTTGTGTGCATTGATTGTGTCTCTGAGTGTTTGCGTGTGCGTGTTTTGTTGTGTGGTTTTGCTTAGAAATATAGGCTACCTGTTGCTGTTGATTTCAATAATTTGACCTTGGATTTTGTCATAGGGTCACTGTTTATTAAAAGTACCCAAATTATTGGATGTTTTATGGTGTTAAGGCCTAGAAGGATGTGGAAGAATTCGTAAAGACTATGTTACCTTTTGTTATTAACCTTATTAATCTCTGCTTCGTTATTTCCTAAACTTTATCATAGAATGTTGCAAATGCAAAAAAAAAAAATCTGGATTACAACTATAAATAAAAAGCACCCACATAAATAAAAATATATCAATAAAAAAGCAGCTACATAAATAAAAAGCAGCTACATAAATAAAAAGCAGCTATAGAAATTAAAAAGCAGCTATAGAAATTAAAAAGCAGCTATAGAAATTAAAAAGCAGTTCTAGAAATACAAATATATAAATAAAAAGCAGCTATAGAAATAAAAAAGCAGCTATAGAAATAAAAAACAGCTATAGAAATAAAAAACAGCTATAGAAATAAAAAAGCATCTATAGAAATAAAAAACAGCTATAGAAATAAAAAGCAGCTATAGAAATAAAAAAGCAGCTATAGAAACAAAAAAGCAGCTATAGAAATAAAAAAATAAGAAATAAGAAATAAAAAAGTAGCTATAGAAATAAAAAACAGCTATAGAAATAAAAAACAGCTATAGAAATAAAAAAGCATCTATAGAAAGAAAAAACAGCTATAGAAATAAAAAGCAGCTATAGAAATAAAAAAGCAGCTATAGAAACAAAAAAGCAGCTATAGAAATAAAAAAAGTAGCTATAGAAAGAAAAAAGTAGCTATAGAAATAAAAAGGCAGCTATAGAAATAAAAAGCAGCTATAGAAAGAAAAAAGTAGCTATAGAAATAAAAAAGCTATAGAAATAAAAAAGCATCTATAGAAATAAAAAAGCATCTATAGAAATAAAAAACAGCTATAGAAATAAAAAGCAGCTATAGAAATAAAAAAGCAGCTATAGAAACAAAAAAGCAGCTATAGAAATAAAAAAAGTAGCTATAGAAAGAAAAAAGCAGCTATAGAAATAAAAAGGCAGCTATAGAAATAAAAAGCAGCTATAGAAAGAAAAAAGTAGCTATAGAAATAAAAAACAGCTATAGAAATAAAAAAGTAGCTATAGAAATAAAAAACAGCTATAGAAAATAAAAAAGCATCTATAGAAATAAAAAAGTAGCTATAGAAATAAAAAACAGCTATAGAAATAAACTCTTGCCAAGAGTTTGCTGACAGTGTTGTGTTATTGTGACAGTAATTGCAATACTATCACAGTCTGGTGATCAGTAAATGTTATAAGATAATTTTTTGACCATACAAAATGCAATGATGTACCAGTCTCTTTTAAACAGCTTGAAAAATCGATTACTTTGAGATCTGATTGCATTTCTCAACTGTCTCAGGTTATCTCTAATAATTATTTTGGTGGCTAGCTGAAGTAATTATTGGGGAGGTGAGATAAATATCAATTAAAATGTGTTTTGTCTGCAGTGCTAACCATACAAGTCAAAATGATATGGCTGATTATTGATTAATGATTTCCAAAACCTGTCACACGCAGTGATGACAACTTGAAATGCAACTAAATGGTGGCCTATATATTATTACGTTGTTACACAAGGGAAATCACATTGATAGTCAATCGATTTCACAATAAGGCCCTCCATTACGAGAACAAAATACTTCTCCTATTCATGAGATACTCATACTTAATGGTAGAGCTCACAGAGCACCAGAATTGAACATAAGATTTTATCTTCCTTTATAAACAAAATGTCATTACATTTGAGCTTAACTTAACTTAAGATCTTATGAAATATTTCTCCTGTTATTGCAGCTACTAGTTAACTTAAAAAGGTCACATCCCATTAATATTTCTGTGAGATTTCTGTGCCATATAAATAAAAAATATATCTAACAACTTACAGTTTATAAGCAGTTATATTCTCTATTTTACTTTGACCTTTTACTCCTTTTACTCCTTTTATCTCTTATTTATAGAATATACATTTCTATGCTGTGAATCCCTCTTACTTTGTACAAAACAAAACAAAAATCACAGACTGCTTTTAGGATGACTCATCAGAGCCAAGGATACATATTGTTCTAGAACAAGCACAATTATAGCTATCAAGTGCTTCCATATGATATTATGTTCATATATTGATATATTATATATATATGAAATATATATGATACTGAATGTATCACTGTAAACGGCATTACTCCCAGGGCTACTTGGACGGAAAATTCTGCAAAGAAAAGAATGTGTTGCTGTCATCCATCTCTTTTCCATGATAAGGAAACTGTCTCAAACCTGTCCTGAGTTTGAGACAGACTCTTATCCTGGAGTTTTTCTCTTAAACGTTTAAGTTGTAATGTATTTCACAGCAGGGAGTCTCTGCAGAAGAGACGTCTCTGGAAGGAGAATTAAGTCTAACATTATTGTTTGAACCAGCAGTAGGCTACCGTCCTAAACGAGTATTATGGTCTGGATTTGATGTCTCTTGATTTGTCCTTAAACCAGATGTTTAAGGATTATACAAGGTACAGGTTTATCCATGTTCAACCAATCAAAAGATAGAATAGTGTTATATTTTGTGTGTGTGTGTGTGTGTGTGTGTGTGTGTGTGTGTGTGCGTGCGTGCGTACGAGCTTGCATGTGTGTGCGTGAGTAAGCTGCACAGTAGAACGATGAAAGCCTTTCTTCCCCCAAAGATAAGCTTTGCTGTGAAACGAGAAAACACCACTGTGACCAGCATTCCCAGAGCTGGTGTCAACTCACTCTCTGCTAAATTAACCCAATGAATATTTTAAAGTCCTCATGAATAATCATACCCAAGTGGAAATAGTTGTGACATTGTTGCTGTATTGGTTGTTGTTGTTGTATTTTGTGATCGCTGTCAAAAACACCCTGTGAAACCGCTGGTACGTGTGTTATTGTGTGCTCATTAAAAATGGTTCTACATGCGTGCAGGGCGATTTCCAAAGTGACCCCACATCAGGGGATTGCTGTTAAATCATGTCAAAATAATGAACTACACGTTTTTCAAATTCTACCCGAGGCTATTCACAGCTTTAATAAAATGGTGAGCTCGTTATTCACAATCGACACGGAATCTGACACGGAACAATTAGCCGTTCATTAAAACGGAGTACAGTATGTGCCCCGCAGACCAGTTAACAGTTTGAATAGTGTGGTTTGTCCCTATCGAGGGAAGACCAGCTGGTAGATTACCTGTGCATCACACAGTGCTGTCTCAAACCAAACGTTTAATCAATAATAAAGTCCACCCGTGTCTAACCTATCTGCACAGAAAATCATTGAAAATTAGCATGTAATCATAATTATCATATGGTAATGATGGTTCAATCGCTTCTGCCGTTTTCAGGGCGTATTGACTCAAGAACAAATGGTGGCCATTTTAACAGTCAGCACTCGTGGTCAAGGGCTGAATTAATGTCTGGAAGCTGTGCGTGAATGATGGTCTTAGGAATGTGTGTGTGCGTGTGTGAGAGAGTATGACAGTTTGTGAGCAAGTGTGTGTGTGTGTGTGTGTGTGTGTGTGTGTGTCTGTGTGTGTTTATGTATGTTTATGTGCTGTGTGTGTGTGTATGTGCCTGTATGTTTTGTGTGTGTGTGTGTGTGTGTGTGTGTGTGTGTGTGTGTAATCTGCCTCTAGACAGACTGGCAGCATTTTAAGTGTCTGCGCAGAGACTGTTATAATACCTGCTCCAGGTGGCTTGGCAAGGCACACACAGACACACACAACACATAAACATACAGAGACACACACACACACACACAAACTTACTGTATACATACACCCACACATTAAGCATATAGAAACACACACACTACACACACACACACACACACACTAAACTGCAGTCAAAAAGTATCACAGCTGGGAGCAAAACAAACATCAAGACCCAGGAACACACATAAAAGCGAACACACACACACACACACACACACACACACACACACACATACACACACACACAGCCCTTAGTGTTTCCAGCTAGTCGGTCAGGTAACCACTAGCTATTGATAAACTGCCAGAGCTTATATTCACACTCCCCTGTCCATCAAAGCCCTAAATGGCAAGCTAGCCAGAGCCTAACCCCTGGAACACTGCTTTTTATCTTAACTGTACACATGTACATTTTATGATGATTCTGTTGATGAGGCTGCTTTATTCTTACTGCACATATTATGTACACTATTATGATGACTGTGGTGTGTCGTTCGACGGGCAGTGTGCAATTTGTGACAGTCTGTGCATGTACTGGTAGGTACTGTGTGTGTGTGTGTGTGTGTGTGTGTGTGTGTGTGTGTACATGTGGACTGGTGACAGTCTGTGCATGTACTGTAGGTACTGTGTCTGTGTACATGTGGACTGGTGACAGTCTGTGCATGTACTGTAGGTACTGTGTGTGTGTACATGTGGACTGGTGACAGTCTGTGCATGTACTGTAGGTACTGTGTGTGTGTACATGTGGACTGGTGACAGTCTGTGTATGTACTGTATATATGCATATATGTTATTTTGTTAACAGCAGATACTGTATGTGTCGAAGACAAATTCGCTTCTGGACAACAAAGTCTGTCTTACCTTACTCTCCTGGTTCAATGGTTGCCTACGGTAACCAGGGTTCAGGCTAGATAGCTGACTGGTTGTTTGACCGACTGGCTGGCTGGCTGGCTGACTGACTGACTGGCTGGCTGACTGACTGACTGACTGGCTGGCTGGCTGGCTATCTAGCCGTCTGGGCATAGGGATCAGTCTCTCCATCTCCATTTGAGGGCCTCAGAGGAATGTCTCAGGAGGAGAAACACTGACAGGGTTGAGGCTCCACCAGAGCCACGCTCCATCGACATCAGATGAGAAACAGTCCACTCTACATTTTAGCAGGATGTCAAATGAACCCAGCCCTTTTCCAGCATGTTGTGAATGCTCATTAAGAGGGGATTTATGTAGTGGGGGACAAGGAAAAGCAGAAGTGCGTGTTCGCATGCAAAATAAAATATGAGAGAGAGAGAGAGAGAGAGAGAGAGAGAGAGAGAGAGAGAGAGAGAGAGAGAGAGAGAGAGAGAGAGAGAGAGAGAGAGAGAGAGAGAGAGAGAGAGAGAGAGAGAGAGAGAGAGAGAGAGAGAGAGAGAGAGAGAGAGAGAGAGAGAGAGAGAGAGAGAGAGAGAGAGAGAGAGAGAGAGAGAGAGAGAGAGAGAGAGAGAGAGAGAGAAATATTGTTGTACATTTCAGTGGTGTGTGTGTGTGTGTGTTTGAGTTTGCATGTGGTTAAGCAGTCAATTACAATACCGGCCTCCTGCCTGCCTGTGGTTTCCCTGTATGTTTGACTGTCTCTGTCTTTTCTCTGTCTGTCTCATTTACACACACACACACACACACACACACACACACACACACACACTCACACACACACACACACACACACACACACAGTCCATTCTTCTGTTTTTCTCCCCGTTTGTCGTTTTCTCTTTCGTTCTCTCTTCTCTGCCCGTTAATCTCTTTCTACAGTAAACAACAAACACGCTCACATCACACTCCCACACACACCTGCAGTCACACACAGCCACACACACACACACTCACAGTCACATTCACTCTCACACACACACTTGCAGTCATGTTCACTCTCTCACACACGCACACACACTCGCAGTCACATTCACTCTCTCACACACACACACACACACACACACACACACACACACACACACACACACACATACATACATACTTGCAGTCGTCTCTGTTGATTTCTTCTTTCCTCTATGTCTCCATTCTTTCATCCAATGGCTATGGCAGTTTCCTGCCTGTACTCTGATGTGGGATGTGTGTGTGTGTGTGTGTGTGTGTGTGTGTGTGTGTGTGTGGTGGGGACCCACTGGTTTGCCTCTCCATTAGAATGGGCTCTTTGTGTGCTGCAGACGGGCAGGGCCTTTTCCTCTCTCCAGAGCCCTGACATTATTTTTCCTCTCCTCTCTCTCTCTTTCTATCCCTAACCCCTGCATTTGCTGACAAGCTGAGCCATCCTCTACCACTACTACTCGTCATCCTGTGGGCCAAACGTCTTTCCAGCCTCACCGTTTAGGAATAAGGCCGTTACAGAGAGAGACAGAAATATGAAGCAGATGTTATTTTAAGGTTTTAATTATTTTATTTTTTTGACAGCTGCAGAAACATCCTGAATTGAACTCAAACTGTAATTGCTGTGAAATGATACAGAAATAAAAATATGATTACAAAATATGCAAGGAAAAACTTGCTGTTATGCATGGCGGCCTTCAGTCTGCTGTGAGGTAGCGATTAGTGACGTCGATCTCATCTCCATGGCGACAGGGCTAAGAGTGACGCTAAGCTAGGCCGCAAGTCCTGTTTGTAAACAGAGCGTAGACATTAATTAAATTCAATTCAATTAAATACATTAGTATCAGATCAAGCAGAATGAGTACGTTTGTGTAAATTAAACCTTTAGTCTGTTGTGAGGTAGGCCAAGTTAAGATTGTGAAATATTAGTGTGATTTATGACATTTCTGCATCATCTGTGTTGTTGGGATCCGGAACAGGAGTTCAAGTGTGTGTGTGTGTGTGTGTGTGTGTGTGTGTGTCTGTGTCTGTGTCTGTGTCTGTCCGCGGGCGTGTGTGTGTATGTGCTTGGTCTGGTGTTTGTGTTTTCAAAAAGGTGTGCAGACCACAGCTCTAACTGTTGAAGAGAAATACACATCTCCAAGGTGTATTTCTTCTTTCTTCAAAACGTCCTTGGAAAGAATAAGTCCACTTCGATGCACCAGGGCTTCTTGGCAGGTCATTCAGCCTTTATTTCCCTGCCTCTTATCTTGTGGCTGGTATCCATAGACTCCTATGATCCACAAGGACTTTGGCTTGCTGTCTCCCCCTTTAGGAAACCCCAGGGAATGAATGCACACTGTCTCTCAAAGCTCAAAGAATGAGGCTGCATTCCAACACAGTTCAAAGTCTGCGGCTGTGTTCCAACACTGTTCCCCTCTAACTATACATAGGTAATTAAAGTTCAAAGATACACAAAGTTTGAATAATAATTACAATGAAAAGTCTATCAACCTCTGAACTGGGGGGAAATGTAGTTGAATTAGTAGTTGAGTTAATCTAATTTAATTATTAGTTGACTTAAATCTAGTTTCATTAGATTAGATAGTGGTTTAATTGTAATATTTTGTTAATATTCCTTATGATGAGCGCCCGGTTATAGGTATGGCCACGGGGTACCCCACAAAACCGACCTCGCTTCATCCCAAAATTCAAAACAATTCAAAAACAATATTTTATTTTGAGAACAGCCTGGTTTTAATTTAAATGAATCCAAGAGATTTGATTTGTTTCTGCTGGAATTACTTGGCTACTTGCAAATTGCGGGTACTGATATTATTTATTTTCAATCAATTGTAATTCCCCAATAGTCTGCTAGCAGTGTGTGTGTTGATGTTAGCTAACTTAGAAAATCATCCTGGACATCTCAGACTGACCCCCCCCCCCGTGCCCCCCAACCCTGATCAAAGCAGCCTGGAGCCGGGCCTGTCTGCAGGTTGGGCTCGCCAGTTCATCCCTTTCATCCACTCAGCAGGGATCACCAGAGGCCATCCTGATGAAAATGCCAACGGTTGGGTTGTTTCGCCTTGAAAAGCAGCCGTCTAAAAGGGATCACAACATAATGAGTGTGCAATGGAGCAGCAGTCTCTCTCCACCTTCTCTCTCTCTCTCTCTCTCTCTCTCTCTCTCTCTCTCTCTCTCTCTCTCTCTCTCTCTCTGTCTCTCTCCATCTTCTCTCTCTCTCTCTCTCTCTCTCTCCATCTTCTCTCTCTCTCTCTCTCTCTCTCTCCCTCCACCCTCCACCCTCTCTATTGCTCTCTCTCTCTCTACACCTCTCTCTCTCTCTCTCTCTCTCTCTCTCTCTCTCTCTCTCTCTCTCTCTCTCTCTCTCTCTCTCTGTCTCTGCCTTTCCTTTACAAAAAACAATCCCCTGCAGTTCTCAGCTACATGATTATGATAAAAATCTAAATTTTTTCCCTCTGTCCTCCTCCACTCTGTTGGCCTCCTGATTGAGAGTGCTCATCCATCACCCGCCATTTTGGGGCGTCTCAAGTCATAAATAATTTGCGCTGCTGTTGCCTGAAGTGACTTATTTTGCTGCAATCATCTCGCATTTAATACTCTTTGCTATATATATATATATATATATATATATATATATATATATATATATATATATATATATATACTGTATTATATATATTGTATTTATATATTATCTCCGCTCAGTAGGAAACTTATTTAGCTCCTGATTTGGACAGCAGATGCGTTTGTATTCATATGGAATTACACTGCTACCAGCTGGATACCACTTCCATGACAACGATGATCAATATCGGTGTTGTTACTGGTAACCACAAAAACAGCTAAGCAGAAGGGGTTCATTGCACTACACAAATGCATGCACGCACTCACACACACACACACACACACACACACACACTCACTCACTCTCTCCCACAAACGCTCACACACAACCCCACACACACGCACACACACGCACACACACTCACACACACTCACACACACACCTTGCTGTGTTTAATTTCTATGTGGAGGTGTTTAGTTAGCGGGCAGCACCTTACCGTAGGGAAAAGACAGCCCCAACCTCGAATCAAATCAATCTTCTGGATGTCACAGGACGGAAGAGTGCCCAACCAACCTCAAATCAAATCAATCTTCTGGATGTCACAGGACGGAAGAGTGCCCAACCAACCTCAAATCAAATCAATCTTCTGGATGTCACAGGACGGAAGAGTGCCCAACCAACCTCAAATCAAATCAATCCTCTGGATGTCACAGGACGGAAGAGTGCCCAACCAACCTCAAATCAAATCAATCTTCTGGATGTCACAGGACGGAAGAGTGCCCAACCAACCTCAAATCAAATCAATCTTCTGGATGTCACAGGACGGAAGAGTGCCCAACCAACCTCAAATCAAATCAATCTTCTGGATGTCACAGGACGGAAGAGTGCCCAACCAACCTCAAATCATATCAATCCTCTGGATGTCACAGGACGGAAGAGTACCCAACCAACCTCAAATCAAATCAATCTTCTGGATGTCACAGGACGGAAGAGTGCCCAACCAACCTCAAATCAAATCAATCTTCTGGATGTCACAGGACGGAAGAGTGCCCAACCAACCTCAAATCAAATCGATCTTCTGGATGTCACAGGACGGAAGAGTGCCGAACCAATCTCGATGTCATTATACAGACAGAACGTCGTTGCCAAAGAGTGGGAAGGTTCGAGGACCTTGGGGGGGGGGGATCGGCTGGTCAGATCAAACGACGCACAATTCCACGCCCGCGTCTCTAGATTTCCACTGGGACTCACACGCAGCTGCTGCATGGAGCAGGGTGGCCTTGAGGTCCCATGTGACGGGAGCGTGATCACGCCACATACGTGCGTGCGATGTGCACGGTAACGTTAGCATGTTCTGTAGTGGGGGAGACGGAACACCGGAAGCCATTTTGAAAGTGTGCGCCTTAAAAGAGGCTCAACAACTATTTGGAAATACCTTCCCTGTTTATCTTAGGCTCTACCCCATTCTCTCTTTCTCTCTTTCTTTCTCCCCCCACTCTCTCTCTCTCTCTTTCTCTGTACACCTAGCATATCCTTTGAATAAAGCATGGCCCAACAGTTGAGACAATATTTTATTAATAAGCCATTCATCTTGACTAAAAACAGGTCGGGGATGGAAGATTACGTTAGACTAACATTTGACTTTTTTAACAGCGAGAGGTTGAGAGGGTCTTCACTTAACCTTAGGACCTGGCTCTTTGATCCTGAAACCAGGGTCTTCAATAAGCCGACAGGACGATTAGAACACGACCGCTCTGCAGCAACGGAGCCCAGGACGTCACCATAGCCATGGTCAGTAGTGATCCCCAGCCAAACCACCTCACACATAACTTACAGGCTTAATATGACCCGTGAAAACGTTTCACTGCCAAGGGACCCATTTCCTTTCACCTGTTCCCTCGCGCAGCTTGAGCCGGGGGAATAGCAATAAGGCAGTTTGATATTGATCTGTGAGCCAGGGCCATGGCAGGGGGCGGGGGACCGTTCAGCGGGCACTTCCTCTCCTGCAGCCTGCTGGTGACGAATGCGTTTAAAAGCAGGAGGGTATCCAATGGAGACGGTTCACCAATATGCCAGAAAGCCACTGGATGGATCACAAACACACTATGAACACATCATCCTTTACACTGTGCATGAGTTGAGAGAGTCTTCTGTAAAAAGTTACACGTAAAAAAACATTCACGATCATGTAACTTTAATTGGGATTTTTTTCAGTAAGACATTCAGAGTGTCTGTAACATCACAGTGAACGTATTTACACGCGTAAACATGGACATACTGTTTATGACCAACAACACCTAATTATTATTTAAACAGAAACTATAAAATACAATATGTGTCATGTGACATGAAGCAGTGGCAGTCAAAGCTATATTGTACTCTTTTTTTTTTTTTTACAACAATAAGCTGTCTTGGCAACGGGGTAAACTACATTTCAAATCTAAACAACTGCCAGGCAAAATTCAAGGATGTTTTCAGAAGATGAATGGATCACATCAACAAGGAATATTCATATGATGCGATCTATGACCCTGCTTTTTTTTTTTTCTTTCAAAAGTTGATGCACACAAGCTGCATTTCTGTAGGATATTCATCATGACGCCGTGATGTGTGTATTTAATATATATATATGATGTGTGTATTTAATATTTATATATATATATATATATGTACGTATAGAGGGGAGCTGAAACAAACAATGACATATTAGCAAACTTTAAGGCTCCATGATACAACTTATACAAACAGTTTTACTTTTTTTCAAAATTTCATTTAAACTAGGTCTCTTTTCCCTCTGAGAGGAAGAAGCGCACGTAGACATGACATTTTTTTTGTAATAAAAATACAATTCAAATGTGGTTCTGTTTGGATTTGGTTGGATAGAAGTCAACTGTGTCGGCCCAGGTTTTTTCCGGTCTGTAAATATGTCACAACATATATTTATGCGGGCACTATTTGGTCAACTATTTGACAAATAAGGGTCCTTTTCAAAACGTTGGCTGTCTAAAAGGTGAGCTCAGTTTAGGTAGCCCCTATATTTGACAAATACGTTTTATTTTATTTATTTAAGCTGTCTGGCGGCAGGCACTGTTTGGACATCGATTTGACAGATAGGGGTTCTTATTTGACAGATAGGGGTTCTTATTTGAAAGATGGCTAGAAGCAGTGCCTACTACCTGGGAAGGTTCAAAGGTGAGGGGAAAATAAAGAACACTTTTCTTCTTTGTTAGGCGTTGTTTGTTGTGACGACCATTTGAGAGAAGCTTCCCCACGATTGAGTCACCCCAGGTAACAACGGCAAAGGAATACCAAGCTATCCACCGTGTAACCAGTGACTGACCTCAAATTACCCAGCCTGGGAGGTGTGTGTGTGTGTGTGTGTGTGTGCGTGTGTGTGTGACTGAGATAGGTAAATAACGAGGTAAAAAGGTAAACACTCTCCATGGCTCGTTGACCTGGCCTCCGTTCCTTCAACACGTTGGTTCACATCCACAGACACGGTTGGGATGGAAACAGCCGCTGTCGTAAAGGCTCAGCGTTCTGCTTCCAGTCAGTCATCCTGGTAAAGCTGTTCTCTGAGATGTGATGTTATCAGTTTAACAGAAAAGCAGGGTGATGCAGCCCCGAAAATATCACCCAAACTGCCTTGACAGCCTCCTGAAGGTTTGACATACTTTTTTAGTTTCAACTACAGACTTTGAGATTACTTTTTACATTTTTATATCATTTGTGAATCGGTCTTCAAGTCAAAGCAATATACAGCGGAGGACCAGATCCAGAACCAGATCTCTCGAGGATTTTTACAAGCGTTCTGTATCATCTGTGTGTGTGTGTGTGCGTGTCAACATCAGAATATTCTTCGGTTTTATTTCTCAAAGTCCCCATCATTAGCATTTAAATATAAATCTGAATTGAATACTTTATGCTGTTTATAAATACAACATTTACAAGGGCTTCCATTCCAGTAAGTCTCATTAATAAATACTCTTTAGTTGTGTTGATATTATATATATATTTTTTTACATCAATTTCAGTGTGCTGATGTGCATAGTCCTATTTTCCCATTGACAGCCCACTTTCTGCCATGACCTCTCTCTGCCATTGGAGTTAGAACTCAGCTACCACAGCCATGACTAAAGAGGGAATGGTTCCTGTTGATGATTTTTTAAAACCAGCCGCTGGACCTTGTTCAATTCACTGCAATCCGCTCAGTTTGTTCTGGCCGAGGCGGCCATGTTCTTCATCACCTTCCCCCAGCAAGCAGCCATGGATCCCCCCCCCCCCCCCCCCCCACACGTTGTTCACTTCACCTCCTCTTCATGTCCCTCCTCCGCCGCCACGAACTTGATCTCCGGGTTGGCTTGCGTGCGCGACATCACGCTGCCGTCCCGCACTTTGCGCTTGAACAGGAAGGGGAAGGTCTTCTTGAAGGACTTCCTGAAGCTGGCGCCCATGAAGCCGTAGACCAGTGGGTTGACGGAGGAGTTGGCGTAGGACATGCAGTTGGCCCAGGTCTTGATCTTGTAGGTGGCATAGTCGGCGCGGTAGTACGGGTAGAAGGACTGGAAGAGGATGAAGAACTGGATGGGGCCCCAGCACACGGCGAACAGCAGCACGATCACCACCACCATCTTGGAGACTTTGCTTCGGATGGTGACGGTGCGCTCGGACAGCAGGTTGACCTGCGAGAGAGGCAGGGCGGTAATACGACGATGATGAAAACATGATCGATCCCCCCCAAAAATGTCATATCTATATTTGATTTGCAGCGGAATGATGAATAACAGGAGGAAATCCAAAGGCGGGACTTCCTGTTCTGGGAGAAACTATTCAGCCAATCGGTGTGGTGACGGGATTTGAAACATCTTTTAAGACTACATTTTACAAAGGGCCATCCATACCTTAGCAGTTTTGATATTGAAACTAAATTAAACTATTGTAAAGCCATACAAAAGTAATAATGAAACTGCCAGTTGCCACATATTGTATATGAGTTGTGTCGCGCACAGCCATGTCAAGTGCGCTTTGTTTTCATGCCTACAAGTTGCAAACATGCTCTCTATCGCTTTTTCTTTTTTTCACCTGGTAGTTATTGTCGACCGGCTGGACTGTGGGCTGTCCCACCCTCTTCAGCATGAGTGTGTAGCAGAAGGAGATGGTCAGTACGGGCAGCAGGTAGGCGGCTATGAACTGGTAGAGCGTGAAGGCTCTCTCCTGGCTCTTTGATGGGAACCTCTCCACGCAGTACTGCCTGGGGCCATACCAGTAGCCCTCCTCGATGCGCTGGTACAGGAAGATGGGTAAGGAGAGCATGAAGGAGCCTATCGGAGAGAACAGGGAAGGATGTTGACGACGTGGACAGTGGTGCGGAGTGGGGCGGCTACCGGGTGAGAAAAAGTTCAGGAGTTCAAATCCGGTGATCACGCTTGGTAAAAATGGGTAATTTGACAGGCGGAATTTTGATTTCAAAGTTGGGGGACACATACAGTTATTACAGGCTGTAAAAAGTGTGTGTGTGGGGGAGGGGGGCATCCAATACGACCTTCTGAAAAAAGTGTGTGTGTGTGTGTATGGGGGGTGCCCCCCATGTCCCCCCCGTAAATGACGCCCCTGAGCGCACCTATCCAGATGCAGACGCTGACGATCACGGCAACTCGAGGTGTGCGGTGGCGCAGCGACTTCAGGGGGTACACGGTGACGTAGCAACGGTCTCCGCTCATGGCCGTCAGGGTGATACAAGTGGCCTGCACCGTCACCTGACCAAAAAGAAAAAAAAGATTTTCCAATTATGTAAGAGTTCCCCCTGCTTTGTGCTCTGTGGAAGCACCTGCCACTCCTAGATAAACCCCCTCACCGCCCAAACAATTATTTGCATATATTTTCCACGGATCTCTTAAAGTGCACCAAATTGATGCATTTAAATGTTAAATGCCTGTCCCTGGACCACCTTAGAGGGTTTGGAACTCCCCTACAATAGTTTCACAAAATAGGGCCCACACAAAACAACATTTTGCATAGGGCCCCCTAAAAGCTAGAAGCGGCCCTGCAAACAGTACTCCACGTCAGTTTATAATCGTACATACAGCCAGCCTTCGCACACCACTTAGCGGACTAATTGGCCTACTCGAGAAGCGTTTGCAACATTACACAAATCCCCTCCTGACGTCCTATATTAATTACATGTCACATCCCATAATGTCACGTTGACATTCAGACTGATAACGTTTCGGGTCAGGCTATCAAATCACTCACAGCTCATCATCACTGTCTTCATAAAACAACTCTACACTGACTCATGCCAGTCTTGACTTTGATAAGCAGGTTTGAAACAAATCACTTACAAGGTAAGCTGAGAATAAAATACATGGTCAATGGACAGTCAATAACAACAACATCAATTTTCATGCAACCTTTATCTCACGTTAAACACTTACAACATTTCGCGCAAAACATGACAGTGATAAGAGTCCAGCTATGCTTTTAAAGGGACCATAAGACTGTCCTGTTGTATGTTTTAGATTGAGCCACAGGTTTGGCGCTATGGAGGTGCCCATGTGCTACCAAACCAACACAGCTGCCTTGCTGCTATAATTACCATGAAGGTGAATTAAAAGCTGGTGCGTTCAACCTGCACGTCCATTACCTCGGCACACCTGTTGTTGTGATTACAATAGCTGGAGATGTCAACATGAATTTTCCTTTTGCGCCGTTTGCTGTTTTAACCGTAATACAACGGCATTCTATTGAAGGAGAATGTACACCTTCAAGCTTTATCACTAGAAACATTATGACAACCGGAAAGAGAAAAATAGCACGTTGCTTTTGCTATGTATTGTTGTATTGAATTACAGTTCACGTAGCTGAATAAACAAGAACCCATCTCCTATGATTGTCAAACAGATAAGTGTGCCCTAAACGACATCATTCAATTACAAATCCGATTTCCCTTCTGTCAGAGCCCGAGAGAGTTGGCAGTGGCTTAGTTCTAGAGCACTCCGTGGTTCTGAAGGGAACGCCTGAGTGTTCTGACAAGCGCAAAGCAGTTAACCCACCCCTGCATGTTAAACCCTGACCGTGAAGGAAGGGTCAACACTGAAATCGAAATCAAAAGACTTCACCTCGTCATGTTATGAGTGTTTCAGTTGGTTCTGTGTTTTTAAAATACAGAATTGTTGGGTTGAGAGGGAAATGAAATGAAGAAAAAAAAAGTGGAGACATTTTTGTCCTTGAGCAGGCTTAAGCATTAGCATATTGAATCATGAAACGGCCAAGATTATAACAATCTCTCTCTAATTGGGTTCAAGAACAGCTGATTGATTTAAACTACCCACAAACTTACAGTGGTAGGCAGATTTACATAAGCTTGGGTTTTCTGCAATCACTCGAAATGAAACTCATTAAAACGATTCATTGGAATCTGATGTTTGCTTTGACAGCTTCAGATTGTGGATGCAAGGGTTATATCCACGGCTCGTCAGACAGGAAATGCAGGAAATACAGGAAAGATAATCGCGTCTACCATATAGCAAATACTGAATTTGCCAGGCACCAAATAACGAGGGCTGTTTTTATCACCACACATCAGAGGCCCCCCCTAGTGGCCAGGGCAGGAACTCCTGCTGGGCAGGGGAAATGAATAAAACACAGCAGGGGATCTTAAGTCTATGGGGACACCCTGCTGAGACAGCTGATAGGAAGAGGAAGGATACACTCTAAGGAGGTCTTGTATGTACTGGGGTCTCACTCTCTATTTGTCTTGGTTCAGAGCTCAACACAAGGGTGGGAGTGAGGTGTGTGTGTGTGTGTGTGTGGGGGGGGGGGGCGGGGTCTCACTCTCCAGGGTGTTGGGTGGGGTGGGGGGGGGGAGTATCTATATTTGTCTTGGTTCAGAGCTCCATACACCCATCGCCAGTGATGGAGGGTGGGAGTGAGGGGTGTTGGTGGGTGGGGGGGGGGGTATCTCTATTTGTCCCGGTTCACAGCTCAATACACCCATCACCAGTGACGCAGGGTGTGGGGGGGGGGGGGGGGGGGGGGGGGGGGGGGGGGGGCGTCAATGTGAGCTGTGTCTGTGGAAGAAGATAATGAACTGAATTAGGCTGACAGGTTGTGAGGGTTGAGGTAGCCCAGGCCTACGAGATCTGATGTCCTCTGCAAGTGCTGATATATCTAATGTTTGCATGGAAGCAGTTCAGTACAGCATTGGGCCTTTATTTATTCATTGAATAATGACTTTACCTCAGAGGACAAGCTCCCATGTGGATTGAACCAGACTGTCCGCTCCGAGGAGAAGTTTGTTTTAATCAAGTCGCAGAGAATGGCAGAGAATTTATATTCTATAGGAGATTAAACTCCAGGCTTTGAAATACATGCAGGCTCCCAAGTATGACACAATTGCCGGCATTTATTATTCAATCAAATAAATGAGACGTATATAGTCTCATAAAGAGCATAATTCATTATCTGATGTCCTTATTACAATCATTCTGATATAATACCAAAGACTTCATATATGATTTTGAAGGCATCAAAGTAGCTTATGCAATTCACTGCTTCCATTCACACATCACAAGAACAGCATAAAGAGGGGAGGATTTCCACACATACATCTCATAAAGCTCACCTCCTCAGTCTTTCCAGAGCCCTCCCATGGTGTAAGGCAGGCTTTTTTTTTTTTTTTACAGTAATTCATATATCAGCGCATTCAATCCGCCATAGGTCTCTTTTCCTCTTCAAGAGAGAAACGGATGGATGTTGACTGGAGCAGTTATGCCCAAGACAAGAGGATCTAATTTTAACCCCAGGTCTTTTGACGTGGTTAATCTAATTTTTTGACGTGGTTAATCTAATCTTTTGACGTGGTTGATCTAATCTTTTGACGTGGTTAATCTAATCTTTTGACGTGGTTAATCTAATCTTTTGACGTGGTTAATCTAATCTTTTGACGTGGTTAAACTAATCTTTTGACGTGGTTAAACTAATCTTTTGACGTGGTTAATCTAATCTTTTGACGTGGTTAATCTAATCTTTTGACGTGGTTAATCTAATCTTTTGACGTGGTTAATCTAATCTTTTGAGGTGGTTAATCTAATCCCAGTGACTCTGTTCTGAGCAGCAGCGCGCCTATTTGTGTAACTTTACATTTTTTTCTCATTTTTGGACCTGTGGATGTACTCCAGTGATTGCCCTGCGTTGTAATGGAAGAATGGGAAGAGGATTGTGAGTTTCTTGGATGTAATGGCAATGATGATGATGATGATGATGATGATGATGATGATGATGATGATGATGAGGAAGAGGGTGACAAAGGAAAAGACTCGGTGGATAGGAGAGAGTCTGATGATGAGAGTGATAATCATGAAAAACAAACTAACTTCCTGCAATAACTGCCCCCCCCCCCCCCCCCCTCCCTTTATGGAATTACCGACAGACTTACTGTCTGACAGGGACAGGTGTGTGCTGGGCATGATGGTTCCTATAGCCAGGGGCGTGTTTAGGGCCTGGCTATGGGGCTTTAGCCACAAGTCTTTCTCCTTCATGCCAAAAGATTTTGTATTATGAATATGAATCATGAGCTCATATCAGTTGTTGCATATATGTTGAGGTTCGTGATTGCCTGCTTGTGTGTGAAGAGAGAAGGGGTTTAGGAAAGGCAAGGCAATGTCCATTTTTCAGCGCTTAGGCACACTGGTCTTACTAATGACGTTGGTGTATTATATTTTGAAATTATCTACAAAAATACAGACAGGCAACTAGGCCTAGCCTACGTTATGACTAACGTTGTTCATCGATTTCATTCATTTTCCACTATGTCTGTTACGTAAGAAGAGGGGCTGCAGTCCAAAGTCTCTCTCTTGCTCCTCCGATAGATAGCCTCATCGTCTGCTTACACCTGACCCGGTCGCTTGTCTCCTCGACGAGAGCCAGGATCACTCAAGTCGGCAGGGCCTGTCGTCTTCTCGCGAATTCAAGAAAAGGACCCTTGAGAGCTGTAGAAGGTAAAGCACTTCATCGACCGGCGGTCTCTAGCGTAGGCTACGGTAGCACTCGGCGCCATTAGCTCCCTAATTAGTGCGTGAGAGAACACACACTCTTGAACACTTCTTCGTTCGTTTTTAAAGGACGGGATCCGGGGGGGGGAAACGCAATCCCGTGGCAAAGGTGTCGGCCGATTATTCATATTCAATTGATCAAAGGAAAGCGTTTGTGGATTCAAAATATACAATAACAATGGTGGCGTGTCTGGGTTGTTGAGGGTCGTTTTTACCAGGTGGTCGTTGTGTGATATACGCTCAATACCTCTCGTTCCCTTCAGAAACAATGGCTAAGGAGCATTTCAAATCTTGCACATGTGTAGAAGGAAGGTATATTTGGCATCTTTACCAGTTGTGTGGATAGAATTGTTGTGATCCCTTCACGTATTTGATGAAGTACCGTCCATGTATACGAATGGGTGTCTACCGGTGTGTGTTACTGTAAGTACCTGTTGCAGATAGGCCACAAACTTGCACATGAAGTTCCCAAAGACCCAGCCAGGCAGTGGGTAGAGGGTGGCAGTGAAGGGAACGCAGCACACCAGGAAAATGATATCCGTGGCCGCAAGGTTAGCTAGAGAGACACAGGTATTAGACAGTTGGATCAGTTAGCTGGACAACAGGAGAGACACAAACAAACTGGGTTGTAAGACAGCTAGGATCAGTTAACGGTACAGTAGGAGAAACACAGAGAGAGGGTGGTGGGGCCCAATGTGATATCTTTTTATGGGACCCAAAATCTGTAGCGGCGCCCCTGACAGAGACACAGTTGGATCAGTTAGCTGGACAACAAGAGAGACACAGAGAAACTGGGTTATACAACAGTATCAGGATCAGGTTTGTTGGCCAGCAGATAACCATGGGTAAACACAAAGACACACAAACATAAGACAGATAGGGCCAGGTTATCTGGACAGAAAGGAAAACGTGATGGGTGATGGGGTGATGGGGCCCAATGTGGTAACTTTTCATGGGGCCCAAAATCAAACGAGATAGAGCCCTTAAAACAGTTAAAGGCCCGAAATAATACTAAGTGAAAATAAGTGAAATGTCGGATACATTGTTAGGCTGGCAGAACCACTCAACACTCACTGCAGTTCTCAAAGGACAAACTGGTATTTTCAGAAAACCAATCGGACATAAAGGTCCGTCTCGCCACGGTTTCTTTTGAATAGGAAATGCCAAATTGAATGATTATAGGGCTTTGAGAGAAACAGGATGGGACTAACCAGAAATCTATTATCTCTACGGAGACCATCTTTTCTCCCTGATGATGATCTTTTCTATCCCTAATGTTGGAGTAAGTAACGGTGGTGACAAATCTAAAGTGTTGGGCGGTGTGCGATTTGTGTCTCTCTCATCTCTCATCTTCTACCGCTTATCCTGTTTTACAGGGTCGCGGGGGGGCTGGAGCCTATCCCAGCCAACACAGGGCGTAAGGCAGGGTACACCCTGGACAGGACGCCAGTCTATCACAGGGCCAACACATATAGGGACAGACAACCACTCACACTCACATTCACACCCTATGGGCAATTTAGTGTCACCAATTAACTTGCATGGTTTTTGGACTGTGGGAGGAAACCGGAGTACCCGGAGGAAACCCACGCCGGCACAGGGAGAACATGCAAACTCCACACAGAAAGGCCCTTAGGTCAGGTGGGGTTGGAACCCAGAACCTTCTTGCTGTGAGGCATTTGTGTTATGATGATTAATAACCAGTTCACGAGAAGTAAACCAGACGTGTTTGGACGGAGAGGCTAAGAGGCGTGTTACTGAACCAAGTCACGTCAGAAGGTATGGATGAGCGAACACGGGAATGCACTCACACACACACACACACACACACACACACACACACACACACACACACACACACACACACACACACACACACACACACACACACACACGCTTACACAGACACACAAACCCATTATTTACCAAGTTCTTCACAGCCACTCACTTAGAGAAACCACAGCAGAATGTAACGATGATCCTGCTTGAGAATGGAGTTCACGTTCAAACCAGCGAGCACCGCATAGTGAACCAAACAGCAAGCGAGATCGATAGACTCACTTCAAATGGTGAATGTAATGAGTTTGGCTTCATATGAATTAAAACCATGAGTGGATGGAAAGTGGAATAGTATCCTTATGGCTCGTCACATGAGTGACATTGGTGGAAAGCAATATTAGAAAAGTTCGAAAAAAATATAGCCTTGTATATATAACACATTTCTGTTTAATTTTCTCTGAAATTGATGACTGATTCCATTCACCACAATATTGTTACCATCATTATCATTATGTTGATTCCCAGAGAAATCCATTATGCTTATGCAAAATGTGTAGGGATGTCAATAAAAGTGCTGACCTATGGAGAAGTTGGTGGCAGTTCTGATCGGCATGTGTCATTTTCTTCGTCCAAGGTAACTTAGAGCAGTGCACTTTACAACATCATTATTATTATTATTATTATTATTATTATTATTATTATTATTATTCTATACTTGTTTTGTTTTCAAGGTAACTTGGCGGAGTACACTGCGTCACTAAAATCATTGTTATCCGGGTGTAAAAAGTGAACGGCGTTTTAAAGGTGAAGCTGACCTATGTAGAAGTTTGTGGCGGTCCTCATCTGCCTGTGTCTGGAGATCACGTAGATGACGGATGAGTTCCCCACCAGACCCACCAGCATGATGAGGGAAAAGAAGAGCGGAACGAGCCAGGCGTCCGTCAGGAACGGGTGCTGCTGCTGCTCGCCGCCTTCCTCTTCGTCTCCTCCTCTTCCTCCCCCGCGGCGAGGAGCCACCGGGGACGAGTCGTTGAGGTCCGATTCGTTGCGCCACGGCTGGTCGGTGAAGTTCCAAGGGTCCGATCGAAACATTGCGCCGGGTGGCAAGGGAGAAAGAGAGTGTGTGTGTGTGTGTGGGGGGGGGGGGGGGGGGGGGGGGGGGGGGGGGGGGGCGATTTATATTGTAGGCGACCGATTCTTTGTAATTAGGAAACAGGAGAGAGAGAGAGAAAGAGAGAGAGAGAGAGTGGCATATGCCTCAGTTTATGGATAAGAAGGAAGACGGAGCAGGGGAATCATTCAAAAAGTAGAGAAATGTAAAGGAGTAGCCTAGACAAGGAGAGCTGCAGGAGACATTAGAATTCAGACGTGTTTATTCTTTCCTTTTATTTCCTTTGGACGTCACCCTTTTCAGATCTGAATCAAATGCTTTATTCAGTCCCTGCGTTAGAGATCGGAAGAGAAAAAAAGAGTTGGAAATGCCTTCTTTTCAGAAGCAGAAGCTATATCCTTCCTGGATAGCTTTGTATTCCCATTTTTCACTTTATGATGTCATTTAGTGGAATATTTTCTTTTTCAATTCCCTTGTAGATAAAATTCAATACTGTCAGTTTTTTAAACAAGGAGTTTTCAGAAGCTCTTATAAAAATACCACTTCAACTGTTAATCATATCGACTGGCATATAAAGATCAAGTCCTCAAAACCCTTTATCAAAATGACAAAGGAAGAAACTTCAGAACTTGGAGAAAATCCGTAGAAATTATGCATGTAGAAATCCGTCATGGTACGCCATTATTTGATTACATTAAATAATAATACACATCTTATGCTCCTCACGGCTGTGGTCTGTCCAGTCCTCTGCAACGCGTGCGATGTTGTTGAATTTATAGCTCTGAACGGACGGAACACATGGGGGAAGCCATCTGATTGGCCATCAAACAGCGGCTGGCGAGGTCTCCTAGCAACCTGTAGTCCTAAGTTTTCTGCTACGGCCAGCGGCTTCAGTTTTGTATGTAGCTACTAACCCCCCGCCCCCCCCCCCCCCCCCCCCCCCCCCCCCCCCCCCCCCCCCCCCCCCCCCCCTCTCTCTCTCTCTCTCTCTCTCTCTCTCTCTCTCTCTCTCTCTCTCTCTCTTTTTATTTCCATTTTTCTTTAGTTCCTCTAAATGTCTAATATATTTCCTTATTTATTTTCCTGTTGTCTTTCTTTTTACCTACTTTACACCAGGGGTGCACACAAACACACAAATATAAATATGACCTCTCCGATCCTCATCTCTCTCCTCCGGTCTACTTAATATTCTATCCTTACGTGGAATTCACAAACACGCCAAAAGCACTGAGATGATGCCCTTGACTGCTAGGGTTTTGTTGGGTATTTTATTGTGTATTACCAGATATCAGTTATGTGCTTTGAGTGCTTCTTTATGACTCAAATAATCAGTTATAAATAGATAATCATATTTTTGAAAAGGATAATTTAGTCTTAAATATAATCCATGCAAAAACAAATATTCTATCGACTACTTGTTTCCCCAGACCAAAATGGAACTTCAAAACTGAAAGTCAGTAAATTGTTTGTGACTTAATTGACACTATTGTAGATTACAAAAACGGACTAAAATAACGTGCTGTAATAAAATGTAAGCTGTCAAATGTAAATGCTGTATTGGCCCGGGCATGGGACAAAATTGGACCTCAATAGAAGACTTTAACCAAACTAACATTGTTACATATTATGTTGGCTGAGCTAAAAGACCAAATGTGCATTCCAATTACTTTCTTTCTTCAACCCTCGAACCACCATTGCCATCGGGAGATGGCATAGATTCACATATACCAGTGAAATGGCCTGTAAGGGACTTTTATCAGAAAATGGGAGATGAAGGCTTCTTACATGTCCTGTGGGCTGAAGAGCTGGGGGAAGTGGAGCCCTTTTCCAACATTGCACTATACGTGTGTGTGTGTGTGTGTGTGTGTGTGTGTGTGTGTGTGCGTGCATTTGTGCCTGTATGTGCATGCGTGCCTGCCTGCGTGTATACGTGCGTGTGTGTGTGTATGTGTGTGCGTGTGCGTGTGCGTGTGTGTGAAACATCAGCTGGCTCTTGGTGATTGTTATTCCTTAATAGTCCTCATCCTTCTAACACAGGGATTTTAACTGCAGGAACACATCAAAGACACTTGAGCCTAACAATCTAAAGTGCAGCAGTGTGCCCATGTCTCTCTGAGTAAGATGAAAACAGACAGGGAGAAAGGAGAGAAAGAGAGAGATAGAGGAAGAGAGAGCGAGAGAGAGCGAAAGAAAGAAAGAGAAGGAGAGAAAGATGAGAGAGAGAGAGAGAGAGAGAGAGAGAGAGAGAGAGAGAGAGAGATAAAGAGAAAGATGGAGGAAGAGAGAGAGCAAGAGACAGAGAGAGAGAGAGAGAGAGAGAGAGAGAGAGAGAGAGAGAACACACAATATAAAACAAAGACACATTTATATTCTGTGTGTGCGTCCGGCAGAAGGACCCCTGAAGGAATTAAGAGCACGTTTATCTCTCTCTAGATTACATGGAACTCTAAGGCTCAGGGAAGTAAGAAGAGAAGTCACCAGCACCAGCAGACCCACGGTACAGAGTCCTCCAGTAAGAAGAGAAGTCACCAGCACCAGCAGACCCACGGTACAGTCCTCCAGAGACAGATGGAGGTCCCCCAGCACGGTTCTGACGCTCCCAATCCAAAAACCCCAGTCGGGCTGTGCACTATGGCAACGCCATCTTGTCGGGAGCTAAGACCAATAAGACAGAAAAGTATTATTGTCCGGCATACAATGCTAATGCACCAATACAGAACATGTTATACAAAATTGGCAAATAAGGCAATAGAAAAGAATAGAATAGAATAGAATATGTATATCTTGTATATGGTATCTTGTATAGATATATCTTGTATAGATGATGACAGTGTTTATAATCCATCTAAGCCCAGCGTACAGTGCACACCTTAAGTTTTAAATTAGCTGAGTGGAAATCTGCAGAGGCCGAGGTGTTGGTGTGACATCAGCTATGAAGCCAGCAGGATACGTAGACGTGCTAACCATGGTGGAATCAGATCATATCGTATAGAGAGGATATCAGATATAAAGATATACAGTATAGAGAAGATATCAGATATAGAGATATACAGTATAGAGAGGATATCAGGTACAGAGATATACAGTATAGAGAGGATATCAGGTACAGAGATATACAGTATAGAGAGGATATCAGGTACAGAGATATACAGTATAGAGAGAATATCGGATATAGAGATATACAGTATAGAGAGGATATCGGATATAGAGATATACAGTATAGAGAGGATATCAGATGTAAAGATATACAGTATAGAGAGAACATCGGATATAGAGATATACAGTATAGAGAGGATATCAGATATAGAGATATACAGTATAGAGAGGATATCAGGTACAGAGATATACAGTATAGAGAGGATATCAGGTACAGAGATATACAGTATAGAGAGAATATCGGATATAGAGATATACAGTATAGAGAGGATATCGGATATAGAGATATACAGTATAGAGAGGATATCAGATGTAGAGATATACAGTATAGAGAGAACATCGGATATAGAGATATACAGTATAGAGAGGATATCAGATATAGAGATATACAGTATAGAGAGGATATCAGGTACAGAGATATACAGTATAGAGAGGATATCAGGTACAGAGATATACAGTATAGAGAGAATATCGGATATAGAGATATACAGTATAGAGAGGATATCGGATATAGAGATATACAGTATAGAGAGGATATCAGATGTAGAGATATACAGTATAGAGAGAACATCGGATATAGAGATATACAGTATAGAGAGGACATCAGATGTAGAGATATACAGTATAGAGAGGATATCAGATATAGAGATATACAGTATAGAGAGGATATTGGATATAGAGATATACAGTATAGAGAGGATATCGGACATAGAGATATACAGTATAGAGAGGATATCGGATATAGAGACACACAGTATAGAGAGGGCATCAGATATAGAGACATACAGTATAGAGAGGATATTGGATATAGAGATATACAGTATAGAGAGGATATCAGATATAGAGATATACAGTATAGAGAGGAAATCAGAAGTGGAAATGTGTCCATCAAACTCAGGCTTACTTTGCATCTCAACTTGAATCTGCTCACCCAGAAAGAAATTCCATAACCACTGCACACACACGCACACACACACACACACACACACACACACACACACACACACACACACACACACACACACACACACACACACACGCACACACACACACACACACACACACACACACACACACACACACACGCACACACATACTTACCCACGCACAAACGTGCGCACGCTCGCATGCATGCGGTTGCACACCAAGGACAAACTGACAACAGCAAATATATCCAACCAGCCGCTCTACATGCTGACTGAAATCCATCAAAAGGCTGTACATTCTAATGCATTTTCAGTAACGTCATTGCATACAATATGTTAATTATATGTTGGAATTCTTATCCGTTTTGAACTGCAAAGGCTTTTGCTTGTCAAATAATAACAAGTGGTAAACAATAATTATTACGGCCTGGACAATTGAGCACTTTTGAGCACCTAATTAGTGTATAATTGGCACCTGTCCCCCTGTTATCTCGTTTAGGTTTCCCTGTATTCCGTTGTTGTTGTTTTTTGTCCTTGTTTTTTATTCGAGCCCTGCCCTAGTTTGGTTCTTTGTCTCTGCGTTGTATTTTTGCCGCCGTGGTGTTCCCTGATTTGTGGCTTTTGGGAGAACCCATTTACTCCCTTCATCTCGCTTGCTGTTGGGTCCTATGTCCTCTGTCCCGGTCAATAATTCATTATTCTGACATTTCTTTGACTCAAATATGAAACTAGGCGCACAGTGAAGAGTTGGAGAGTTGGATGGATGAAATCAGCATGTGTGAGCTCCATGCAAGATGAGATATTCAGGTTCGGTTTCCTATTTCAAACAGAAACCTGTACGAGGAATCTGACATGACAAACCATTGACTTTTGAATGACAGATGTGTGATTAGTTTTGTGTGCATGCATTATGATCTTTTTCTATGGTAGATACACCGGAATCACAGTTTTCTGACGAAAATCACAGAGAACTAGCTTCCTGCTATCTTGTCACAAGAAATGTTTGCATCAAAGTCACGCTGACAAATTAGGCCGTCAAAGAGGAGAAGGCCACAAAAAGGCTGCAGCTGTTCAAAGTCAAAATTGCAAAGTTGTTTTTACCGTGAACATTACAAGTCTTTTCTGCGCAAGGAAGAAAAATATCACAATTATGCAAGGTTGTGACGCCTCTTCAATCCGCTTTAGTGAGCGGTATTGAAATGGACGGCTGTGTCAACAGAAACATCGCTGTCAACATGCAGAATGAAAAGGACTCAATC
Source organism: Aplochiton taeniatus (assembly GCA_017639675.1). Classification (NCBI taxonomy): domain Eukaryota; kingdom Metazoa; phylum Chordata; class Actinopteri; order Galaxiiformes; family Galaxiidae; genus Aplochiton; species Aplochiton taeniatus. The sequence goes on from CM030189.1 coordinate 2,166,791, forward strand.
GACACTTCAGTTTGTCTTCAACGTCCCGTCAGTTTTCAAGTTCAAAAAGCTTGTGGAAAGGATCTTTTTGGCTCGGTAGTTCAAAAGCAATATTTTTTTTTTTTACCAAGTAACGTTTATAATATATGGACAAAATGACGTTCCGTTTTGTTGCTCTGCTTCTCATTCACTGGTGGGGAACGTTCTAAACCAAGGTCATTCAATGAAAATTCCTCAAGCAAAGGGCCGGAAAATCAAAAGTAACTTGCGTTACTGATTCAGCGCCATCTGTATTGAGCCTATCATGGCCTTCAGGTAGACTGGCTGTTGTGTCCTTCACTTTACTAACCAAAGGATCCAAAATCATTGACTCGAAAACCAAACACATTTATTTACCAACTTAGATTTCACTTCACCATTTCTGTTTTTGCAATGAACTGAAATATTTGGTTTTGCTCTCCCCTTTAAATTCGTCCTCAGAGGCAGAAAAAAGAGAGAGAGAGAGAGAGAGAGAGAGAGAGAGAGAGAGAGAGAGAGAGAGAGAGAGAGAGAGAGAGAGAGAGAGAGAGAGGGGCTGCCATCTTGTTCCTAAATAGCCTACCTGGGGGAATATCATTTCATGTCAATCAGCCAGGCAGGCTTGTGTGAAGTATGTCAGTGAATCTATAACAACATTATTATAGTTACTGTGTCTGTGATAGGCTTTTGTTTGTCAGTCATATAATTTGTATGCTACATGCAAACTGTGATTTTAGCATGGACGGCACAATCTGTTAAACCTGAAAACATGAATGCTTATGAATGGTAATGCTGACTTTCTGCGGTCATCGGGCTGTCAAACACAGAAAAAGCTTTCACATTCAAGCCTCTAAGGCCTCCAATTGGCTGGCTTTAAATTATGCAACGAATCATCTCATCCCCATTGGTCAAGTTCAAAGGAACTGGCACCCCACAGACTTGGTTCAGCGCAGCTTTTCATAAAAAATTGTCCACGCACGTACAAACACAAATACACACACACGCACGCACACACACACACGCGCACACACAAACGCTCATTTCCACCTACTCATCCAAAAAGAAAAAGTACACAAGGTACAAAGGCAGCCCTTGGCACTTTATCAAATAAAGACGCAAGAATGTTACAGTAATATCCTTGAGTCTTCACTCTCCTTAACCCGTCTCACGCATGGATAGGTTACCACACGGTCAGAGCCTAAGGCACTGAGACGCGTGAGAGGAAACACCGCGATCACACCTGAAGTGGCTCTATTAAAGAAAGGTGCACTTTGAGACGAGTAGAGCAGTTGGCTCTCTTTCATTTTCGTTTAGACGTTCAAACACGCTAGATTGAATCCTTAAGAAGAAAGAGAGAGAGAGAGAGAGAGAGAGAGAGAAAGAGAGAGATTGCAATTTTTTCCGCGTTAGCCTACATAGGGAATGTGATTTCATGTCAATCAGCCAGGCAGGCTTGTGTGAAGTATGTCAGTGAATCTATAACAACATTGTTATAGTTACTGTGTCTGTGATAGGCCTTTGTTTGTCAGTCATATATTTATAAATGTGTATACTTCATGCAAAATATGATTTTAGCATGGACGGCACAATCTGTTAAATCTGAAAACATGAATGCTTATGAATAGTAACACTAGGCAAGAAGAAACCAATTACTATTGGAAACATATTCTTCTTGTTCACAGTTATGCACATTCACATTTCTATATTAGTGTTTCCAGTGTGTGTGTGTGTGTGTGTTTGCCAGCACTGATCCATAATGGCTTATCAGAAATCTATACGGTGTCTTGCACAGAAATTCATTTTCTTTCTTGGCTTGGGAGACACACACACACACACACACAGTGAGGAATTAGCATGCCAATCATGTGTTTCCATGCGTCTCTTGTGGTTGACCTTTTCCACCCCACATCACTTCACATGTCCTGTAGAAGCAGAGGTTAGTCGCTATGCACAGAGAGGAACTTCTCAGTGGTGTGTGTGTGTGTGTGTGTGTGTGTGTGTGTGTGTGTGTTTATGTGTGTTTGTTTATGTGTGCTTGTGTGTGTGTGTGTGTCTGTTTGTTTGTGTGTGTTTGTGTGTGTGTGAGAGGTTATTTATATGTGTGTGCTTGTGTGTGAATGTTTATGTGTGTGTGTGTGTGTGTGTGTGTGTGTGTGTGTGTGTGTGTGTGCGTGTGTTTGTTTATGTGTGTGTGTATGTGTGTGTGTGGTTACTTATATGTGTGTGCGTGTGTGAGAATGTTTACATGTGTGTGTGTGTGTGTGTGTGTGTGTGTGTGTGTGTGTGTGTGTGTGTGTGTGTGTGTGTGTGTGTGTGTGTGTGTGAAACCTTTGAAAATTAACCTCGGAACATCCACATAATCTTTTTCAAAAACAAGTATCGGGAGTGTTTTGCCAACTTTGTACCATGGTGCCCGACATGAATTCGATGGACAGATTCTGTAGAAAAGTCAGAGAGCTGTGCTGAGAATGATTCTCACCAGGTGGTGCAGCCTCCTCCAAATATACATACATGTGCTTTTCCTCACAGATACACACAGCCTTCTGGGTAATGTCTCTAACGGCTCCTCATCCAAATATACATACATGTGCTTTTCCTCACAGATACACACAGCCTTCTGGGTAATGTCTCTAACGGCTCCTCATCCAAATATACATACATGTGCTTTTCCTCACAGATACACACAGCCCTCTGAGTAATGTCTCTAACGGCTCCTCATCCAAATACACATACATGTGCTTTTCCTCACAGATACACACAACCCTCTGAGTAATGTCTCTAACGGCTCCTCATCCAAATATACATACATGTGCTTTTCCTCACAGATACACACAGCCCTCTGAGTAATGTCTCTAACGGCTCCTCATCCAAATATACATACATGTGCTTTTCCTCACAGATACACACAGCCCTCTGAGTAATGTCTCTAACGGCTCCTCATCCAAATATACATACATGTGCTTTTCCTCACAGATACACACAGCCCTCTGAGTAATGTCTCTAACGGCTCCTCATCCAAATATACATACATGTGCTTTTCCTCACAGATACACACAGCCCTCTGGCTAATGTCTCTAACGGCTCCTCATCCAAATATACATACATGTGCTTTTCCTCACAGATACACACAGCCTTCTGGGTAATGTCTCTAACGGCTCCTCATCCAAATACACATACATGTGCTTTTCCTCACAGATACACACAGCCTTCTGGGTAATGTCTCTAACGGCTCCTCATCCAAATATACATACATGTGCTTTTCCTCACAGATACACACAGCCCTCTGGGTAATGTCTCTAACGGCTCCTCATCCAAATATACATACATGTGCTTTTCCTCACAGATACACACAGCCTTCTGGGTAATGTCTCTAACGGCTCCTCATCCAAATACACATACATGTGCTTTTCCTCACAGATACACACAGCCCTCTGAGTAATGTCTCTAACGGCTCCTCATCCAAATATACATACATGTGCTTTTCCTCACAGATACACACAGCCTTCTGGGTAATGTCTCTAACGGCTCCTCATCCAAATATACATACACGTGCTTTTCCTCACAGATACACACAGCCTTCTGGGTAATGTCTCTAACGGCTCCTCATCCAAGACTGTGTGTTAGACAGCGAGGCTGCCATGAAGCCCCAGCAGACCATCCCTGGGTGCGTTTTCCCTGTCTTGTCTTTGCTCCTGATTCTTACGTCAAAGGAGACGCACAGTCTTTCGGCGACGTGCAAAGACGCTCCGTGGTCTCCACCAGCGAGCGGGCTTTCGTCGACGTGACGTTGAACGCACGTTGAAACACTGTCCATCACGTTTCCCTTCGTAAACTCCGCAGTGCTGGAGAAATGTGCAACATAGACATTTATACCCCAACCACCACGTCTGAATTGAATTGTTGTTTAACGTAATTTGAGCATCACCTGAAGTGCGATGTGGCCTTATAAACAGTTTACGGAAGCAATGATGTCATTATACCAACCAATCAGAATTGTCTATTGAACAATGTAATTGTATAAGTGTGAAGTTCATATTCACTTATCTGTGAAGGGTATGGCATCACCAGTACTTAGATTCCATAGACATTGGATTGAGATCACATAGGTCAAAATGTTTTTGATGTTTTAGGGATAGTGGTCTAGTGGGTAGCACTGCTAGCTCATGACCACAGAATCATGAGTTCAAATCCTTCCTGGCAACACCGCCACTAGTATACCTGTAAACAAAGAACTCAACCCTGGATTGATCCAGGTGGACTTTGCCTGTAACCTCAGTGTAAAACTCTTTGTATGAAACAATAATGCGGCCTTCTTCCTTCCCTTTGTCAGACATCTTATGAATGCCATCTTTGCAATTTAATCAACACAATGGACCGCTCAGGTATACTCTCCTCTGTAAGAGTGTAAGGACATCATAAATCTCAAAGAAATATCCATGAAACCCATATTTTATTAAACCTTTGTTTTACCATCACGGAAAGTATAGCCTCTGTGAAGACGTACGCTTATAGAACATATAGAACATATTGTATTGTGCGTTTTCAAACATTTTGATGGTTGAAATTGCCAAAATGAAGGAAAATGTAAAATATCAAGTGGTATGTCTAAAATGTTTGCAAGAGAGATTGGCTTGGAATCAATGCAGTGTAGAAGATGGGTTCCAAAAAGGAGATAGGCTGTCCTTTGATTTAATTCCTTGGCATCTTGTCTTTTTGTAGAAAACACCATAGAATTGAAAATACCATCTCTTAAAGATCAAAACTCGGGTCCAGCAGATGGTAGCTATGATTTGATGCATCCCACTTACCTTTTAAACAACAATGAATACTTCAGCTATTTCCAAGGTTTTCTTTGCTGTCACCCTGGTCACCATTCAAATGCTAATTCGTGCGAAAAGACTAGGGCAGGTGCTTGGACACAGTGGAGAATCTGTCTTAATGGAACCAGGTCTGACCTGAAAACTCTCGCCTGTCTCATCAGGTCTACACACGCGCCTAAACACACACGCACCTAAACACACACACACACACACACACACACACACACACACACACACACACACACAGACACACACACACACACACTATTAGGATTACAAAAAATCCCTTTCTTTTTTTGTGTGAGAGAGAGAGAAAGTTAATGCAGAGATTTAGAACAGTGAGGCGTCTTCCTCGCACTGTGAGAATGACAGCTTGACAGGTCCATAAAGGCGCCCTGGAGTGGCTTAGTGATCATAAGCACCCTGTTATTGCACTCTTACCTTTTACAGCTGCTAATGCAGGCCTCTTTGACATCCACCGTGCTCAGATAGAGAGAGGTTACGTCAAAGCAACGGCGGGGAAATATGCAAAAGAGAAAAGGACCTGTGTCCTGTCAGCCCAGTGTCCTGTCAGCCCAGTGTCCTGTCAGCCCAGTGTCCTGTGAGCCCAGTGTCCTGTGAGCCCAGTGTCCTGTGAGCCCAGTGTCCTGTGATGTGAAGCCATTTAAGTTGGACGACCTAAAGACTTCTGTTCTCCCAGGCTATTCAGATCTCTGCCTCCGTTAACTTTTCCGTGGCTTACCCCGAGTATGTTCCCCTTGTACAGTGTCCTAGAGTTACTAGACAAGCCATGAATCCCATGTATTGTTTTATCATTATTCATATTACTATTATAATTAAAGATGCAACCCATAGAAAGGATTTGCTCCTTCAAGTGTAATAGATCTGGTTTGACGGTACCTTCTTTTATTTTACCCACGTTGGTCGCATTGATATTCAAAGTGCCTTTTTCAAGAGAGAGACCTGAATCTTAAGTGCTACCTGAAACCTTGACAGCTCTGGCAAGCAGGTGTATTGTTAGGTTGGGCCAGGGCCCTTTGTTAATTTGTAAATGAAGTCCTTGCCAACTCCCCTGAGACCTGATTGCAGGTCTTGTATTATTCACAAGCGCATTTGGCGGGCGGACGGCAACTTTGTTGCGTTCACATATCGATCCGAGGGTCACTGGTGACATCCCTGTTTGGTCTGACCGCAACAGCACATATCCACCCACTGTATGCGGACCACAGTCTTGCAGCGGCAATGGAGGGAGATTGCTTTGACGCACAGGGCATAGTTGGAACCTTTCACAAAAATCTTGGACATTGAATCCAGTTTTCACCTTCTTCAATCTCAATGTAAGGCACATGCTGCGTTACACACAGATTAAACGCATGCAACAGTCAACAATTATTTCTCATGCTCAAACGGTCAATTTGAGTTTACACACACAAGCAAGAAAGTATTTTCCATTCTAATTCTATTGTCAGATCCCAGAGACGACCACTGCCGATCTGCCACTCATCAGTCCGGTTCTGGACCACAGACGAATACTGACACTAATTAGGCACCGAGTATGTTTAATCTAAGCAGCTGTTTGAGGGTTTGAAACCACAAGGATGGTGAATTACTGTCTGTGTGTGTGGGAGGGGGGGGCTTTGAATCAGACAGATAAAAGAAACAGAACATTTAAAGTGATCTGCCCACGTCACATTGACACCGTGTGTGCCTTTCATCGGGGAACATTAATTTATTGACAGAGAGTGTTGCGATGAGCAACAGCAGGCCTCTGTAGTAGCATCCCCACATGGAATTATAAACTTGCTGTTAGGGATGGCTAGTGGCACCTCCTGCCTCCTTCCTGTGCAACACAGGGACAGAGAGAGGGGAAAGACAGGGAGAGAGAGAGGGGAAAGACAGGGACAGAGAGAGGGGAAAGACAGGGACAGAGAGAGGGGAAAGACAGGAGAGAGAGCAGGAAGAGAGAAGGGAGTGAGATCAAGAAAGACAAAAGTGGGGAGAGAAGAAAAGGGAAAGAGGAGGAAGAGAGAAAGAGACACAGAAGAGAGAGAGAGAAAGAGAGAGAGAGAGAGAGAGAGAGAGAGAGAGAGAGAGAGAGCGATACAGAAGAAAGAGGGAGGAAAAGAGAGCTACAGGAGAGAGAGATACAGAAGAGAGTGAAGGAGAGAGAGAGATACAGAAGAGAGAGAGGGAGAGATATACAGAAGAGAGAGGGAATGAGAGAGATACAGAAGAAAGGGACAGAGAGCGATAGAGAGAGAGGAGGCAGAACAAAAGACAGAGAGAAAGTAGAGCGAGAATAGAGAGGGAGAGAGAGAGAGAGAGAGAGAGAGAGAGAGAGAGAGAGAGAGAGAGAGAGATAGGAGGCAGGGAGAGAAGAGAGAGGGAGAGAGATAGAGAGAGAGAGAGAGAGAGAGAGAGAGAGAGAGAGAGAGACAGAGAGAGAGAGAGAGAGAGAGAGGGGGGATAGATAGAGGCTAATCAGAGGATAGATAGAGGCTAAACAGAGGATAGATAGAGGCTAATCAGAGGATAGATAGAGGCTAATCAGAGGATAGATAGAGGCTAATCAGGATAGATAGAGGCTAATCAGAGGATAGATAGAGGCTAATCAGAGGATAGATAGAGGCTAAACAGAGGATAGATAGAGGCTAATCAGAGGATAGATAGAGGCTAATCAGAGGATAGATAGAGGCTAATCAGAGGATATATAGAGGCTAATCAGAGGATAGATAGAGGCTAATCAGAGGATAGATAGAGGCTAATCAGAGGATAGATAGAGGCTAATCAGAGGATAGATAGAGGCTAATCAGAGGATAGATAGAGGCTAATCAGAGGATAGATAGAGGCTAATCAGAGGATAGATAGAGGCTTATCAGCTTTGATGACTGTAGCAATGGAACACCACGTTTTGTTTCAGATCAGTTGGTCTGTTGATTAACCTTGATTCTATCTGAACATTGAACATGTGAATACATGGGGGGTGTTTACATATGTGTGTGTGTGTGTGTGTGTGTGTGTGTGTGTGTGTGTGTGTGTGTGTGTGTGTGTTTAGTCCAACCTTCTCATGAAAAATGTATGATTTGTCAAGTTATTCAGGGCATGTTTGAACCCCTGATAGTTCAAGGTACTTTTTTATGGTTAGAAATGTTACATGAACAAACAGCAATTACTGTGATTTGAGTGAAAATGAACTCGCTTAAGGCTAGTGACATGGTCTATTTGCTCATCATCTCTTACTAAACATTTGTATGTATGTGGTAGTTGTCAATCAGACACATTCTGACTGAGTCATACAGTTTCCATACAGTTTTTTAGAAAATGGAAATTCCAACCATTTAGAGTGCAGCCCAAATGATTGGAATGAGTGACATGAACGTAAAAGCGGTGCAAAATGGCTATTTCAGTTTTGGTTTCGTTTTATTTATTTTTTTATTTTTTTATCTCTCTAACAAAGCCATATAAAACAGGAATTAGTATTTACATGATCATAGTTACTGAATCCATAGGTCAGCCATCTTGGAACACTTGGCAAAGTTGCTGGTTTTTCTATTTGACATTTCTGCTCATCCTAATTCGATGGGCCCATGTTTAATATTATCATCATGTCATGTATACAACTCCTACCGACTGAGACTGTGTTTACAGAACGCAGTTACAGCCTGACCATCTGTAAAATTATCATCAAGCTTTGGATCAGACCAGAGCTCCATGCTTTAGGATCATGTTAAACAGCTATGTCTCTTCAAAGTAATTCCGGTTTTTCTCCTTGAAATATTTCGATCACAATGCTAGCTCCTCACAATCCAAACAGTTCCACAGGCCAAAACTGGACAATTGGCTCATTCCATCATATGAGAGGTTTGAATTGGTTGAATTAGATTTTGTACGTATAACAAAAAAAGTTTTGCATATTTAAAGGCTTACATGTTTGAGTTGGATTTGTTTATTAGAGATTCAAAAGGTGCATGAATGGCTCCTCCTTCATACGGAACATTGACATTATATGATTAGGATACGGAGCAGCGTTGTCTTCTGTGGTTTCCCAAAAATATTCAGTATATCAGTCCTCAACTGCCCTCTTGTGGTAAAATTATGAACTTGGCGTTGACGTCGGTGGAAGGAAGTATATAACAAATATTTTTTCTTTCTTTCTTTCGTTTGTTTAAATCTTATTTGCTAATAGCTTTTTTCAGCTGAAAAAATACATATTGAAAACATACTTATTAATTAGTTTTATCATGTAGGGATTTGCAAAATACAGCCTGCCTAAAATCAGAAAAAAAGAGATTGAAGGAATGGATTTCTGCCTCTCTTCCGTCACATCCTTGGGTCACATGCCCTAGTGAAGCACGATCAGCTGACTCGGAGTCTCTTCCCCATTTCGATGCCTATGGATTTTCTTTTCGATATCCTTTGAAGAATAAAGCATCATAGATATTTTAATCTGGTTGGGATCCATTGGACCAAATATTACGTCGCTGATAGTGCGGAAAAATTGCCACCTAAATGCTGCTGGAGTACATGATGAACGGACACGCAATTCTTTACACCGGGGTCACTTTGGCCTTCTGGAGTACCATCCTTGTAGTCGGTGAGATAATATTTAGAACCTGAATCACTGAATCAATTTTACTGTCAAGAAACTTTGTGCTAGTTCTCAAATAATCTGTAAATCTAAATCTATAAAATGGGTCTGCAATCGTTGTAATGTTTCATGCGTTAAACTGTCTTGCTGGGCAAGCCTGTGAAGCCAGGTAGCCACGACTCGGGAAAGAGTAACTCCTGGAGAAGAGATATTTTATGTTTTCAATTCCAAGTTTACAATTTTGCCTGTCTCTTAAATTCCGCCTCAGGTTTTGTTTTCCTTTAAACTGTATTGACAATGCCTTACTTGAAGGACTATATATGATTCAATGCATGTAAGTGATCAGGGCAATTTGGGCAATGCAAGGACCAAAAGGTTTTGAGACCAGTAATAAGACGGACCCCTTGTAACCGCAGGCTATATTAGCCGAGGCTAAGCTCTCCTGGAGCTGTCTGTGATGTGTGTAACGTAGCCATAATCCTTTAGCGTTTTATTAACATTGCACTTCGAAATGTGCTGATAAACTAGCCGGTTATGGTTTGCTTCATTGACTTGCTGGTATAGAAATGAATAGGCCTGCTAACATTGGTTGGAAATACAAGGACCTTAGCCTATGGTTTGCATGTTGTTAGCTAGTACTAGGTAGCTGTCTAGCTATTTGGCTAGCGATCTTGACAGAGAGGGTGAAAAAGGGAACTCGCATCTCTCATGTGATAATGAGGTATCGCACATAGTCTCGAAGTTGTGTAGTATTGCCCTACATACCAGCGGAGTCGTGCGCAACCAAAATGCAAGCCGTGGACGTTTGGTACCCATCATGTGTAGTTAATGAACAGTTTGCAATGAGGGTTATGCGTATACGATGTTTGACAATGCCTTTGTTGCATTAAAGTGAATATTATTTGTTTTTGCTAGCTTTACTGTATGTCTGACTGATTCTATGTGGTTTGACACACACACACACACACACAACGTTTCATTGACACACAGGCTATAATCCTTTCATGTGGTACTAAAATATTATTATTGTGTCTGTTGCCAGGTATCTGTTATACCATATTTGACCTTGGCTTCCGCTTTGACGTGGCATGGTAAGTTTGCAACACTTTACAGCCATATAGATGTCCTGTTTTCTAGTCGCCACAGAAGTTAGTGGCTCTCTTGACATGATCTGCCTGGGAGATTTTAGCTGCTGTAAGAAAAGGGAAAAACTGGAAGCTCTAGAGCCTGCATATTTTGGAAAATGATATTATTTGCACTTGAATTTGGTTTTGAACCTTACGGTCTATGCCGACTGATTCGCCTTAAAGTCGTCACTCTGCAAAGATTGCGAAATGATGTGTTTTGTTTTCTGTAACATTTATGCGTGTTGTGTGTCTGTGTGCATTGATTGGGTTGTTCCTATCTCTCTCTCAGGTTCCTGACAGAAACGTCGCCCTTTATGTGGGCCAATCTGGGCATCGGTCTGGCCATCTCGCTGTCGGTGGTTGGAGCCGCCTGGTAAATGGAAGCTTCATCTCGGCAGATAAAATTAAACAATACGTAGAAAGCATGTCATTACTGTAGGCAGAGGCGTACGTTTGCTTCAAAACGATTATTCATAAACTTAGTTGAGGATGTTGTTTGGAAACTTGCTAACCTTGCCCTTGAAGTGTATTATTCTCTAGCTTATCACATCCTTCACATATTGCCAGGTTAGCCTGTATACCCAAATGGATGTTGAATTAATCACATGATATCCATCACTAGTCAACACCTCCATAGAGCAGCTCACGTATCGTATGAAGGGATGTGGGCCCTTGGACCTATCCTCTCTAGTTCACCACTCTAGTCATTTCTCCATATCAGTTAATGGCAGGTTAATGGTGTTGTGTTTTTAGGAACATTGCCTTTTATTGTTAAGGGGCAAAGAGGTGGTTTTCAGAATGAACTGGAATTTTTTTTTTGTTTTCTATTTTGAAAGACATATTTGGAAATCCACCTCTTCCTCATTGCAGAAGTGGTACGACTTTATTGTTAGTGTAGTTAAAGATTAGGTAGGCTGTAAGACATTATAATGCTTTCTCAGAATTTTTGCTGACCTGAGAAGATATTTTGCTACCGAAGCTGACAGCCGGACCATCTCTGAATCAGCATGGTATTATTCACTTTTGAAGAAATTCTCATCAAGGCTGTTGTGTCCAAAGATTTACTTTTAAGTCAGCAAACGAAAAATCTTTCCATATATTCTAAAGCAGGCAAATCATGCCAGGGGTCTTAAGCTGTTTTTGTTCGTAAAAAAAAAAGAGTTTAAAATGCTCGTCAGCCAGTAAGTGTTTGCGTCTTTTCTTCTTCAAATGTGGTGTGTGTCTGTTTGGAACTGATGGGTTTTCGAGCATCATCAGCTAATCTTGTTCTCTCGCTCTCGCTCTCGCTCGCTCGCTCTCTCTCGCTCTCGCTCTCAGGGGAATCTACATCACAGGCTCCAGCATCATTGGAGGGGGTGTCAAAGCTCCCAGGATCAAGACCAAGAACTTGGTCAGGTGGGTCTCTCCGAGAGATGGAGATGTAAATGTCTCTCTTACTGTGTTAATTCTTAAATTTGTATCTGTATTTATTGTCTGTGAAAATAAACAATACGTCTGGTGTAAGTTATGCCGTTCTTTCTGTCCTACCGATGGTAGAGAACCAAAAGTAGGATCATTATTGTGATTTAAAGAATGCGAGTTAAACACTGACGTTAAACGTTTCCTTCATTGTGGCCTCTCCCCTCACAGCATCATCTTCTGTGAGGCTGTCGCCATTTACGGAATCATCATGGCCATCGTCATTAGCAACATGGCAGAGGTGAGCCTCGCTGACGATTTAAAAAAAACAACAACATAATGAAACCAAGTCAAAACTATTCAGGAAGTAGAGCGAGAGAGAGCTTCACCATGTAGCCTGCACCCTGGTGGTGAGACTGTGTCGTGTCTGAGGCTGGACACCGTCGCCTGACTGAACGTTTTTTAGATCTCCTCATCTTTAGATGCGCATTTCTAATCATTTCTATTAAAGATAATGGCCAAAGCAAAACGTTCCAGACCCTGGAAAACAACTTGGCGTTTCATGAAGTCTTTTTATTTTAATTTTTAATATCTTCTGTCCTTTTCCAGAGCTTCAGTGGCACCACACCAGATAAGATCGGGGCGAGGAACTACCAAGCAGGTGAGGAAACGTGATGCTGATGCAGCATTTGATGCGGTTCCGTATTAAAATGGCCTCTTCTGGTTTCACATGGACTAGACACTGAGCGTCCACGTTCTCCAGTTGATCTTCTTTTGTTGCTGACCACTGAACCATTTGGTCTTAGTTTCTTTTGTTGCTGACCACTGAACCATTCGGTCTTAGTTTCTTTTGTTGCTGACCACTGAACCATTCGGTCTTAGTTTCTTTTGTTGCTGACCACTGGACCATTTGGTTTTAGTTTATTTTGTGGCTGACCACTGGACCATTTGGTTTTAGTTTCTTTTGTTGCTGACCACTGAACCATTCGGTTTTAGTTTCTTTTGTTGCTGACCACTGAACCATTCGGTCTTAGTTTCTTTTGTTGCTGACCACTGGACCATTTGGTTTTAGTTTATTTTGTGGCTGACCACTGGACCATTTGGTTTTAGTTTCTTTTGTTGCTGACCACTGGACCATTCGGTCGTAGTTTCTTTTGTTGCTGACCACTGAACCATTCGGTCTTAGTTTCTTTTGTTGCTGACCACTGGACCATTTGGTCTTAGTTTCTTTTGTTGCTGACCACTGGACCATTCGGTTTTAGTCTCTTTTGTTGCTGACCACTGAACCATTCGGTCTTCCACTTCTATAACTCTATGACCCCTGTCCTCTCCTCTCTAGATCACTCTATATCTAGGTTTGACTAGAGGAATCATTCTTCTTTCTATAACTCTATGACCCCTGCTCTCCTCTCTAGATCACTCTATATCTAGGTTTCACTAGGGGAATCATTCTTCTTTCTATAACTCTATGACCCCTGTCCTCCCCAGGTTACTCCATGTTCGGAGCAGGGCTGACTGTTGGCTTCTCCAACCTGTTCTGTGGGATCTGTGTGGGCGTGGTTGGCAGTGGTGCTGCCCTGGCAGACGCCCAGAACGGCAGCCTGTTTGTCAAGATCCTCATTGTGGAAATCTTTGGCAGCGCCATCGGCCTGTTTGGAGTAATCGTAGCCATCCTCCAGGTAACCGAAGTGCTGCTTTTTGTATTGTCTTTATTTAAATTTTTTTGTAAAGGGACACTTCTCCCCAAAGTATGTGTAGGCGTTAGTCCTAAAATAAGTAATGTTCATATTTCAGCATAGTGTGGAAATTGCCCTTTTAACTTTCATGGGTTCCGGAAGGAACATGGCAAACATGTTGATGGAGAAATGCTTAATTTTTTTTTACGTAAAACACTAACGTTTTACACATTAACACTTTTTTTTTTTGGGATTGTTTGTTTCCTAGACGTCAAAAGTAAAAATGGGGGACTAGTCTTATTAGTCAGCACTTGGAGATTGAAGGAGGGAGCGTCTTCAGACAATACACACTGCTGGAGTGGAAGAAGATATATGGATGATGTAAATACATAGTAAATTATTTAAATGTATTTTCTTTTTTTTGGGATCTGTGATTGTTTTTAAACTATCATTTGCTGAAGAGTGACACACGTGCACCTTTTTTTGTTTTAAGGCAATGCTACATTGTTGAATTGAAAAAGCTGCAGACTTTCTTTTCTAAGCCCCCTTGTCACCGTTTTCTTGGTAAAAGTTCATCTCCCCATCCCACACACCTTTTCCCGTCGTATAAATGAAAGGCTAAATCAGGCAACTACACATTTACCATACATGAAATATAAATCTTCTAAGGATGGAAGGTGTAAATGCTGATTTTGTAACGCCTGTTCAAGTCATATGGCTTGTTGTGCAGCTGGTGTCACTGATACTGACAAAGATGACATGACACAGCTTGCTGTTCGTGTAGAGCTGTTATGTTAAATCATATTACAAAGAGTTCACTGTATTACCGGATTACGTATTATGAATGGTCTGTAAATGATTGTTAGAAGTGGTGAAAATTGGAATAGTTGTGTGCTATGTCAACTCAATGTATTACAGTCACTCAGTGTCCAGTCCTTCATCTCTCTGGAAACTATCCTCTTTGTTTAGATTTTTCTCTGTGTTTGTTTCTTTTCTATGATTCATTCACAATAGAGGGGACGCTGAAGCGATCAACAATACCCAAACAAAACGTTCATCTCTCAATCGTACGCTATCGTAATGGTTCATTGTTACTTTTTCTCTCTTTTAAATAGGCACTCTTCAGTTATGACTGGTTCAAAATGAGGCGCTAGTTAAACATTGGTGTGTGTGTGTGTGTGTGTGTGTGTACGCGTGTATATTATGGAAATGTTTGTCTCTTTGATGCATGAGAGTGGAAAGCATTCTGTGTACTGTAGATTTATTTGTCTGATTATTGATTATGTTGTTGTTTGTTTGTCTTTTTTTTATCTAGTGGTCCTTAATGTTGATAAACAGCTGTGGCGCAATAGGCCTGTTTAACAGATACAACATTAGCTTCATCCTATCCTTTCTAAAGCGCAGCGTGAAAACCACACCTGGGAAATCCAATTCCTCACGCTACGCCGCATCAATGACGACGGTTTAAATGTCGACGGGAATGTCGAGGGGGGGGGGGGGTTCGAGGTGGAACACGGAAAAAAAACGGAACGTGGCCGTTCGCTCGGACTCCTTGGCTGTGAAACCGGAGCCTTGGCGTGTCTCGGTAGAAGCGACCGTTTAGATGGAGTTAGGATTCCGTCTGTCAACTCAGGGTGTTTGTTTGTGCTCCTGTTAAATCATCTTCAGGCTTCAGGAACGAGGGCCACGGAGAAAACAACCGTTTACCAACGCGCTTTTTCCCCTTGTCTTGTGCAACTGACAGCTTTGATTATCTGTGTAAAGTGCTTTGTGATGTGTAGCTGGTTTTTGGTTTCTGTTTCCACTAGATAAAATAGATATTTGCCATTTGTTTAAAAAAAAAAAAAAAAGCCCACGTACAGAACAGACACAATATGGTCTTTTTTAAAAACATCTCATTCTAGAACATCTTGACATCGGTGCTCAGGCTAGACCCCAACATTCTGAAAAGCTGGATTTTTTTTTTCTTCTTCCTACTTGTCCTCATTCACTGTTAAGATCTCTAATCTCATTACTGACTTTGATAATCAGGATTGACCTGACAAGATTCCCTGCCCCTGGTCTTATATTAAGTATTCTTTAGTTACTTTTGAATGTAAAACTCCATTGAAACGTAAAAACGTCTTTGGAGCCTTGTTTGAAAAAATGTTTGAAGCATGTCAGAATGCACAGACATTTGCTTATGATTTCTAACATTCCCGAGTGTACCTGAATATGTAACGCAGAAAGGACCAACTGATCTTTAGAGACTTTCACGTTCAGATGTGAATGAATACCAACATTGTTTGTGAGATCTTGTCTTTCAGTTACGGTAGTTAGATATTTACTAATACAGTAAACCCCCTTCTGCATGCGTTGTCTAACTGGACTCTACCTGTTTGGTGAAACCTGTTGTCCATTTTCATATGGTTTTTGTCAACACTTCCTGGGAGATTCAGTTGACAGGCTGTGCAGAGTCGATTCAACAGTGTAAAATATACCGTGGCGAAGGAACTGAGGAGACTCTTAGATCACACTTGGCCCCCTTGTAAAGTATATAAAGTGCATTATTACTCTAGTGACCGTGTGCTATCCAACAACTTGGGAGACATTTATAGAACCTTTTGTTATTTATATATATATATATATATATATATATATATATATATATATATATATATATATATATATATATATATATATATATATATATATATATTTAAATAGCATGAGGTAAAGTTGGATTTATTTGACTTGTATAAACAGCTGAGGAGTGGCGACGTCTAATGCAGGCCCTCAAATGTTTTACATATGTATTTAGTGTTGAGATGTGTATAATTCTTTTGAGATGTTATATTCAGAACACTCTTGTCTCTTAGCTTCAGTGACTGTGGGTGGAGATGCATTTTATGTGTCGATGTGGTGATGGCATCCTCATTGTATTGAACAAGTCCCTCTTAACTTCATAAATGTTCTTGAAAAAATTAAAAGATTACAATTGAAAATTGTTTGTCTTATAAGTCCTGCTTTTAGGTTGACTGTTCGAAACTTTCGAAATGTTTTTTTCTTTATTTTTGGAAGGATGAGTTTTGAAATAGATGATTAAAAAAAAAAAAAAAAAGGATTATATATATATATATTTTTTTTTACTTGAGGAATAGGGGAAGGTGGTTCAGGTCAGCTATTGTAGGTTTGTCCCATTAGGCATCATAAATATGTTCATATTTGACTTGAAACTACAAAATCTTACGCCTTCCTGACTATAGCCTGGATTCAATAAGCTAGTATTAATTTGATGTTAAAACTAATAATCATATTACTTAGAGGGGACCTATTATGCTTTTCCGTATTTTATGTCATAAACATAACGTTGCAATGTTAGATTTTCATATTAAACGTGACCAAAGTTGCAAATAATGAGGTAAACGGATGCAAAAGTAATTCCTGTCAGCAAAAACCTCAGGCTTCAGACTGCTCTGAACGCTAGGCTTTCAACAGTTTTTTTTCTATTTCGGGGGCAACGCCCCGGGTTTCAATATATGGTCATCTTCTACAGACAGCACGGCCACAGCGAGGCTTCTGCGAAGTTGGCCAATCAGAAGAAAGCTGGCTTTTGGGGAGGGGGGGCTTAAAGAGACAGGAGCTAAAATGGCTTGTTTCAGACAGGATAAAATGAGGTGCAACATGAATGGCCAGTATACAATAAATAAGGATTTTTTTAACTGTGAATCCTAAAAAGCTACTCAAGTGGAGTCCCTGAACAAAACAGAGAGAGGTGAAAATCTGCATTATATGTCCCCTTTAACGTTCGAGCAGCCAGCCTATTTTGCCACTCTTTTACCGCTAGATGGCAGTAGACAACAAAACAAACTATATGTGGCAACGGTTCTCACAATTTGGCCCACGCTCCAAATTTTCTTTTGACAATCGCAGGTCTGATGAAAAAAAACAAGAAAAAAAAAAAAACGATCTAAAAACCTAGACGTCAGTTAGCATAAATTAAAGTGTCTTCATATTACACTGTATTTAAATAGGCCTACATTTCTCGTATCATGTGTCCCTGTTATTCAGCACAGCAATAGTTTTATACAGTTTAACAACGTTCTGTTTTGGCCTACTAAACTCATGAATTGATAGTAGCCCACATGATTTTATTATTATTATTATGACATTTTTGGGGGGGTCAGGACATGTATCGTAGAATTGGCATGCCTTTGTGTGATGCTGCATTTTACAGCATCACTTCTCCTTCCCCTGGTACGGTGCAGAAGCTCATTTGCTCGTATTCTATTGGACCATCCGAGCCTCCGTAGATGAGAGAAAGAAACCTGCTGTTGGAGCATCCTTTTCTTTGCCTTCCTATCATCCCGAACCAAAACACAACGGAATGATGGACATATCAGGATAGATGATGCCAAACCCTGAGTGGTTTCTGAAATAGCCTAATATAGGGACATAACAAGCTTGCCCCATGGTATTTATATAGCCACTACGGAGAATTTCTCAGTTTAGGTGTATTGGGGGGCAGTCGTTTGTATAAAGAATATTTTTTTTTTTATATGTTACATAAAAATAAAACACACTGGATTTGTTTCATAACAGGGTTATTATCGGAATATTGAGCATAACATGCATGGTGTGTTAACGGTATTCTTGGACCAATTCTCGCTTTTTGGGAAGATGCAAAGAATATAATATATGCTGAAGAGGAGCAGCAGCATGCATGAATATCAGACTTCGTCTCTAACAACAAGGTAAGAATAATTTTGTTAAAATGGTTCATACCTCTAACATCGCATTGTCCTTTTTCCGTCTAAGATTGGTTTATTAGTTCCGGTTGATTCCCAGTAAAGATATGATCCATGTATTGATCTTTAGCGCAAGATATAGCTTACGCGACATGATAACTGTCTTTTGTTATAATTTATCAAGCAAACATCTCCGCCATTCTTTTTGAATGCCTTTCATAGGCTACAAAACTATTCAGCTTTTGCTGCTCACCAAATTTGGATCATTGTAATCAATGTGTATCTGGGAAGGAGCAAAGCACAAACTGTTGACATACATTGGACTCCAATTCTGGCAAAAATACACTAAACTAAATGACCAAATCGGGCACAAGACTATACGATGGTTCACCACACACGAGAAGGCACTGTGTTTTGTTGGATGGGAGTCTGCACCATCGCTTTCTACTCGCCGTTCTAGAATAGCTTTTACAAAACAGAGCCCTTTTTTTGGTCTCTAGGCTACAATCGGCCTATCAATGCTACTATGGTAATGCGTTTGGTGAATGAAGACTCCACTTTGTACAAGTTGTACCGAAGCAGAGGCGGCTGAATTCATTGGCTCTGCCTTGCTCTTGCCTAGTGGGTGGGTGAAGTGTTGCCGAATCCAATTTTACAGTTGCATTCCAATTAAATTAGATGAATAGGCCATAAACTACTCATATCTAATTGGATATTGGACACTGCAATATTCGCTTTTGTAGATTCGTGGATTATGCAATTCAGTTAATTTGTTCAAATGTTGTAGTTTTGAATTAATTGTCTGGAAAATCAAAACATTAATAGCTGGCCTATAATTGTTGCCTTATGTTTAAAAATAAATTAATAAATAAAACTGTCATAAAAACCTTACATTATTGATGTATAGTCGATAAGTTTACAAATGTAGTTATTTTTCATTTCTCAAACAAGGCTTTTAAAATAAATATAAAATAGGTTTGGACTCTAAAGCATTCCACACCTGTCTCTAGTCAGTTGTTTTTAGTCCCGCCCTCGGACTTGATTGAGCGGTAAAAGTGTTGTAGGTATAATCCTGTCCTGGAGATTATCACGTTCATAGAGAGCATTAAAAGGGTACGTTGTCTGGTCTCTCACAGAAGCAAATTGAGGGCCATCAAGGACCAGCCACGACCTATGACCTTGTGAATCGACTGGTTGACCTTTACGGGGTAGACGTTAGACAAACGGGGTCGATTTTCAAACCAAATCTTTTAGATATATTCTTGTTATTTGTACCTAAGTTAGCCGGTTAAATAAGGTAAACGTCGACAAACAACCAAGTGCCAGTTAAAAAAGCAGGAACTCAGAAAGAAGGAACTCAGAACTACAAATTATTTCATTTACTTCAGCGTTCTAGTTTTATATTGTATGCGACTTCAACAACAGCTATTCACCTCACATACACAGCTCAATATATGTATGATGTCAGCACTGGTAACTGATTTTAGAGCACTGTTATTTATGTATTTGACAAGGACATTTTTCAAAACGTAGATAGGCCTACTAGTATTAGTTTCGCTCCACATTGCAGAACAGCTATGTTGCTGCTTTCTGCTTTTTCATGTCAGTACAACTTTAAAGTATTTATTAATCATATTCCCAAAGCCAAAATTCTTCTTACAATGTTGCGTAAGGGATATGTACTGAATTCATTGCGTGAGTGCACTTTTTGCACATCAATAATATAGCTTCTTACAGAGGCCGCAGGGTTTTTTCCTCTAGGCTTCTGTCAGTCCTTGGTTCTATAAACTATAGATCTCAGCTAATTATGTGTGTGAAACGAAATATAAAGTGGGATGGTAGAATGGAATCAATTATGTCTCAGTTAATTGAGTGGTACTGGATGGG
>CM030189.1:2192010-2197010 GCA_017639675.1 Aplochiton taeniatus
AGCCGCATGCATATTGTTTATTATTTTCTTGGGGTTTGTTTGTTTTCTTTTGCGCTGTTGACATTTTTTGGTAATGGTAGTTTCGTATTTGCCTGTTCTATGAATCATTGGGATGATTACCAGAGAAAGGTCATTCTGATTTCAGTCCGATGTGTTATAAATTATTCATGATGTTTAGCTGATAGCTCAGAATCACATCACAGGGAAACCACAGACACCAAAAGGCATATTGTACATAAAACTCATTTTAATACACTTTGCAATTTCCTTCGACCTATAAGCTCCGAGATGTAATATAGTTACTTTTGAAACTAGACAGTCGTCTTGTGTATAAACAATAAATTATATCCACAGACCAAAAAATTCCACAGAAACCATCTGTCCATACAGACTTCCCCTTTAAGGGCAGTGCTGCTTTGAATTCATATCGTGGGTCAAACCCAAAGGAAGGACATTTCATTTAAAACTGAACTTGAAATTAAACAAGACTTCAAAGTCCGATAAAAACCGAGATTACCAAACACGTCACTCCGATTCTTAAACGCCTGACAAACGCTCCTGACTCTTGTTTTTTTTTCCATTCCAACTCCGTTGAAGACCCTTCTTAAGAAGCCATCCGTCCTTGTCTGTCAACCTGTCAGTGGTCACAAAGGAGGCTGTTAGTGCCAAGTCAAAGAGGACGCTGGTTGGTATTCTTAGGAGATGAACTTGGCCTAAAGCGAGACGGGGGGATCTTACGCCGTAACTGAACCCCGCGCCCAAAGACCAGACTTCTGGGGCCGAAGTTGTCAGGCACGGCCCATGTATAATGGATGAAGCCATGCGGGCCGGCTGGTGGAGAGGGGACTACCTAAGGCTGAAGACGGGGGGGGGGGGGGGGGGGGGGGGAATATACCTACTTGAGGCTGTAGACCAGGGAAGGAGGGAGGGAGAGAGAGAGGGAGGGAGGGAGGGAGGGAGGGAGGGAGGGAAGGAAGGAAGGAGAGAAAAGACACCTACCTGAGGCTGTAGACCAAGGAGGGAGTGAGGGAGGGAGAGAGAGAAAAGATACCTACCTGAGGCTGTAGACCAGGGAGGGCGGGAGGGAGGGAGGGAGGGAGAGAGAGAAAAGATACCTACCTGAGGCTGTAGACCAGGGAGGGCGGGAGGGAGGGAGGGAGGGAGAGAGAGAAAAGATACCTACCTGAGGCTGTAGACCAGGGAGGGAGTGAGGGAGGGAGGGAGGGAGGGAGCAAGGGATGGGGGGGAGGGCGATGGAAAGATAGAGAAAAGATACCTGTGACTTTAGACCATGAAGGGAGGGAGGGAGGGAGGGAGGGAGGGAGGGAGGGAGGGAGGAAGATGGACAGACAGAGAACTATATCAACATGTGGCTTTAGACCATGGTTTGAGTGGTGGAGGGAGGGAGGGAGGGAGGGAGGGAAAGGGGGAGAAAAAGATGGACAGAGATAGAAAAATAACGTAGTAATCCAAAGTGCTGCTGTTATGCAAACGTGTTTCTCTATCAAAAAAAGTATAATTTATGATGTGCAATTGTACATTTGTCGGTTGGTTGAGATAGAAGATATTTTCTGGGGCAGTTTGACATTCTATTTATGGAATGGAGTGCTTTCGGAGTTCTGAGAAGGAGCCGTGGTAACCGTGTAATTCAGTAAACATAAACGATCCACATTAGCTCATCAGGGTAGTGTCCACATTGGACTCACCTGCTGTATATCTACTCTCTCTTTCTCTCTGTACCCCCCCCCCCCCCCCTCTCTCTCTGTACCTCTTTCTCTCTGTATCTCTCTTATTTTAATATTCTTATTGAACTGCTGCTCGAGTCATCTTTGAGTTAAAGTGACCTTGCTTGGTTATCTGATGTGTGTGTGTGTGTGTATGTGTGTGTGTGTGTGTGTGTGTGTGTGTGTGTGTGTTCTTTACACACTTCCCCTTGGTGGTAATATAAAGGCTGATAGGTTGATGTATTCTTTATCTCCAGAGAAGGTGGGCTTAATCTGTATTCCACCAGAACCACACACACACACACACACACACACACACACACACACACACACACACACACACACACACACACACACACACACACACACACAGACAGAGGCATGCACACAAATACAGTACATACACATAGGTAGGTACACATACGTACAACCTCATATACACACACACACACACACACACACACACACACCCAGACCCCATTCACATACATCCTGTACACCCACACATACAACCGTGTATAGCCTAGGCATATATTATCAGCCTGACAGGAATCTCTGCAGAAGTGTGTGCAGGTTTCCCTCACATCTATCACCTACACCCTATTTAGTCTTTAAACAGTCACAGACAGAGGCTGCAGTGTGTGTGTGTGTGTGTGTGTGTGTGTGTGTGTGTGTGTGTGTGTGTGTGTGTGTGTGTGTGTGTGTGTTTGTGTGTGTGTGTGTGCGTGCGTGCGTGCGTGTGTGTGAGTGTGTGTGTGTGTGTGTGTGTGTGTGTGTGTGTGTGGGTGTGTGGGTGGGTGGGGGCAGCTAAAATTGATATGCCTCTTTGGTGTTTGAACAGCCACAGACAGAAGCTGCAGTGTGGCGAGTTAAGAGTGACATGCCTAGCGTAATTCATACTTAACCATCCGAAATAAAATAAAAATAAGAAAATATGAGGACGATAAGGACTATAATATAGTGGTTCCTTTCAATGAGCGTGAGACATTATGAAGGATTTTTTTTTGGTAGACCCTGAACCTATGACAGATGGTAGTCAGGAGGTTTGGATTGGTTGCCGCTGAAGAAGAACTTTCAAAGGTAGATAGAAGGCTGAGCTGTGAAAACGTGTTCTCTTTAGTGCAGCGTTTTGAAACATCGCCCTCTGTCAATCTCACCCTGGACAGGGGGGGGGGGGGGGTTGGGGCGGGGGGGGGGGTTGGGGCGGGGGGGGGGGGGGGGGTTGGGGCGGGGGTCACAGATTGAAGCATGGATCCCGTTTAGGTTGCTTTGCCAGCAACCAATTAAAAATGCAACGTGCTGTACAGATTTCAGAGTTCGTCCGAAGTGTGTTTCTTAAAAGCTTCGGAGTCAGGCCTCACAACCATTTAGCAGACGTGTCACAGGCCCTGGGAGTGAAATATTAATTCAGAACATTTCTTACTTCTGCTTACTTCAAGGCTTTTACTGAGAGGTTTACGTGGGCCTTTACTGGGGGTGCTGTTGAGAGAGAGGGATGAAGAGAGAGGTAGAGAGAGTGAAGCAAAGAGATAGAGAGACAGAGTGAGAGAGAGAGAGAGAGAGAGAGAGATAGAGAGAGAGTGAGAGAGAGAGAGCGAGAGAGGGGGGATAAAGAGAAAGAGAGAGTGAGAGAGAGCGAGAGAGGGGGGATAAAGACAAAGAGAGAGAGAGAGAGAGAGAGAGAGAGAGAGAGAGAGAGAGAGAGAGAGAGAGAGAGAGAGAGAGGCTAAACATTGAGGAAGAAAAATAAGAAAGAAACTGAGTTGGAAAAATAATATAATATTCAAAGAGAGATACAGCCAGTAAAAGAGGAGGGAGAATAGAATAGGGAAAGAAAGAGAGAGAGGTCATCTGGGGGTCATCTGCACCATACTGGAGTGAGAAATACAGACGAAACACTGATTCTTGTGACATTGTTCTTTATTGTTTAGTTCCGCAGATCTCTGTTGGCACAAAAAAATAAATAAACACACACACATTGACACTTTCCACAGACACACACACAGAGACAGAGACAAAAAATACTGTTCCATTGCATGTGAGTCCAGAGCAACCCAGACACAAAAAACAACGCGATGCTTAGGAAGGGCAATCACATTGTAGCCAGATCTTTTATTTTAGTAGATAATAAGAATGAATAATAATACAATAATGTGTTGTTTTAGTGCACTGTGCATGAAGGAAATACATTTTAAAACTTTGTCCAACTGTCCAAAGCCATCAACTCTCACCATCTCTCTCCATTTCTCCTCCTCCTTCCTCTCTCTCTCTCTCTCTCTCTCTCTCTCTCTCTCTCTCTCTCTCTCTCTCTCTCTCTCTCTCTCTCTTTTGGACTCTCTCTCTCCCTCTCTCTGGGAATTCACTCTCCACCTTTCTTTCCGACTTGTTTCCCCCCCTCCTGATCTCGCTGCCCTCTCTTCTTTGTCCTTTTCTTGTTCTCTTTGGGGGTCAGGTGACGCCGTGATGAATATTTTAGCAGGAGCGGTCGCGGTGCACAAGCACCTTCGACAAGTCACAGAATTCAGTCGGAGGCCACTGGTATTGTGCTGTGCACAGCATACTGTATTTATACAATGCATTACCACACACAGAACACTGTATGCAGACAATGCATTACCACACCTACAGAACACTGTATTTACACAATGCATTACCACACACAGAACACTGTATGCAGACAATGCATTACCACACACAGAACACAGTATGCAGACAATGCATTACCACACACAGAACACTGTATGCAGACAATGCATTACCACACCTACAGAACACTGTATTTACACAATGCATTACCACACACAGAACACTGTATGCAGACAATGCATTACCACACACAGAACACTGTATTTACACAATGCATTACCACACACAGAACACTGTATTTACACAATGCATTACCACACACAGAACACTGTATGCAGACAATGCATTTGGCACAGTCTTTCTATCTCTCTCTCTCTCTCTTTCTCTCCCCCTCTGTGTCTCTATTTCTGTCTCTTTCTCTGTCTCTCTCTCCCTCTTTCTCTCTCTCTCTCTCTCTCTCTCTCTCTCTCTCTCTCTCTCTCTCTCTCTCTCTCTCTCTCTCTCTCTCTCTCTTTCCCACTCTCTTTCTCTGTCTCCTCCTCTATCTCTCATTCTCTCTTCTACGTGAATTTAACATCAACAGTTGTCAGATTTCCAGCTCTAAGTTCGATTTTCTTTTGCATATACACACACACATATATACTGTATATTTGTTATAGTTTCCCCTGGCAATCCCATCATTAGTTAGCC
>CM030189.1:2202010-2204510 GCA_017639675.1 Aplochiton taeniatus
CTGTCTGTCTGTCTCTCTCTCTCTCTCTGTCTCTCTCTCTCTGTACCCTCTCTCTCTCTCTCTCTCTCTCTCTCTCTCTCTCTCTCTCTCTCTCTCTCTCGCTTCACGTGTGATGGATGGAGGAGATGCCTAAGGAAGGAATGAGACCAGCGAGATTGAGGGCGGGTGGTTGTTTGTGCTTTTGTGCGGGTGTGTTTGTGTGTGTGTGTGTGTGTTTTAAGTGTGAATGTGTGTGTGTGTGTGCACAAATGGGTGTGCGTGAGAAAAGGGATGCAGTGACTGAGCATGTCTGTGTGTTAGTCACAGGTGCAGAGAGAAAGAAAAAAGAAAGAGGGAGATGGAGAAGGAGAGGGAAAGAGAGAGAGCGATAGTGTGTGTGTGTGTGTGTGTGTGTGTGTGTGGGGGGGGGGGGGTGAGAGATGGTGGGATGCAGATAGAGGTGAAGGGAGGGAGGAGGAGGGAGGAGGGGGGCTGTGTCGAGTGTTTAAACCCCGGAGTGGGAGGCTTGGCCTGGGGTTGAAAACAGCCTCCGGCCCCTCTCTGGTTCCTCTGGGCATCAAGTCCAGCTGACAGGTGCTGCTTTGGAAGTGAGTCTTTTCCACGGCTCCCAGCCTATACAGTGTGTGTGTGTGTGTGTGTGTGTGTGTGTGTGTGTGTGTGTGTGTGTGTGTGTGTGAGAGAGAGAGAGAGATAGAGAGTGTGTGTGTAAGTGTGTGAACAAGTCTGGTTGGGTGTTCTTATGTGCACAAATGCTTGGACAGGTTGGAGAGTTGTCTCACTCTCACTCTCTCTCTCTCTCTCTCTCTCTCTCTCTGTGTGTGTGTGCGTGAGAGAGAGAGAGACAGAGGGGGGGGAGGAGAAGGGGGGACGGGCTGAGGGAGAGAGAGAGGGTTAGGTGGAGCCCCATCACACACCTCCTTCTCTTCAATGGCAACCATTAGGAGGAGCACCAACAAACACCTCCCTTTCTGCTATGGCAACCATTAGGAGGAGCACCAATACACACCTCCCTCTCTGCTATGGCAACCATTAGGAGGAGCACCAACAAACACCTCCCTCTCTGCTATGGCAACCATTAGGAGGAGCACCAACAAACACCTCCCACTCTGCTATGGCAACCATTAGGAGGAGCACCAACAAACACCTCCCTCTCTGCTATGGCAACCATTAGGAGGAGCACCAATACACACCTCCCTCTCTGCTATGGCAACCATTAGGAGGAGTACCAACACACACCTCCCTCTCTGCTATGGCAACCATTAGGAGGAGTACCAACACACACCTCCCTCTCTGCTATGGCAACCATTAGGAGGAGTACCAACACACACCTCCCTCTCTGCTATGGCAACCATTAGGAGGAGTACCAACACCTCCCTCTCTGCTATGGCAACCATTAGGAGGAGTACCAACACACACCTCCCTCTCTGCTATGGCAACCATTAGGAGGAGTACCAACACCTCCCTCTCTGCTATGGCAACCATTAGGAGGAGCACCAATACACACCTCCGTCAAGTTTATTTCCAGTTCTCTCTCTGCTACTCTCTGTCTGGCATCGGGCAGTCATAGGTCACCCCCCCAACACACACACAAACCCACCCACACTGTACTGACACCAGAGTCTGTGTGTGTGTGTTAAGTTACAGTAACTGTGTTTGTAAGATGTGTAACCTATGCGATGCCCATATAGTCTTAACATGTCAACAGTACGTGTGTGTGTCTGCGTGTGTCAGTGTGTGTGTGTGTTGACATGTTCACATGGCCCCCCCTAATGTTCCAGTGTGGACTGTGTTAGCCCAGCCCATAATATCAGCCCTGCGTTCCGCCTTAGGCTGCCTGTCTGGTGGGAACAAAGCTAAGCCTGCACACACTACCGAATTAAAACTAAGAAAGTTAACTGAATGATATGTCATGGCACAAGGACTTTATTTCGGTCTCACTGAAGGGCTTCTTGCTTTTACGCTCAGTCTTCCATTTGAATGCCCTGTTTTGGAGATGCTATATTATGAATACTACGGTAATTTGGGGTGTCCCTGAATAGCCGACTATTTCATGATTCGATCTAAGGAGCCTTTTTTGACAATCTCACGGTGGAAGCTTAGCGAAGTGGGGTTACAAAACAAGGATCATTTCCTTTCAGCTATATGGGGTGGTAAATGTGTGATTTTATCTGTCTGTCTGTCTGTCTGTCTGTCTGTCTGTCTGTCTGTCTGTCTGTCTGTCTGTCTGTCTGTCTGTCTGTCTGTCTGTCTGTCTGTCTGTCTGTCTAATTAAGGGTCATTTCATGTATTCGCAAATGCTTGTGTTTGGAACTGTAGCATACAGCCTCTTGGAATATAAAAATAATCTGAGCTGTAGCCTATTACAGCGTGCAGCGTGAGGGCAGCTGCTCCTTTGGTGACGTCTCGTCATCTTGGCTAGCTGACTTCAGCTTAGCATGATATGAGACCTACGTACCGTAGTACGTAGACCTACGTTGTTGTCTTTACCTTGTGGCCCCAA